>JAECUM010027509.1:0-32129 GCA_016617855.1 Megalonaias nervosa
CAAATCCAGTAAACTCTTTAACATACCTGATTTCTCTTGGACTTTGATTTTGGGGGCAGGTACCTTGTGAGCAGCGGCTACTGCCGCCAAAGAGGAAGAGGGTGTCACGGCTGGAGGAGACGTTTTTGGAGACACGTGTTTCCAATGTTTCATCAAATTAGGAAAGACGAGTGTCAAATCGGGTTTGGCAGGCATCACCAACAAGGGAGAAGTGGAAGATGTTGAGGTTACTGGAGACGCAGTCACTGTTGTTGTTGTGGCAGGTCGTGGTTTGCGAATGTAAGGTTGCGTCCTGGCGGCAGTACCTCTCTTGCGGGTAAAAGCTGTTTTCTGTGGACTTTTCTTTTTCCTTTCTTGTGGCTGTGACCTGGTCTTGACACTGTTACTCTTTTTCTTTTTCTTCTGGGTACGTTTGGACGTGGCTTTTTTCTTGGGGACAACTTTGGGAGCATTAGGATCCCATTTTAAGAGGGAACGAATGATGACACCTCCTAGAGATCCGCTTTCTCCAGGTTTCAAAATGATTTGCTTTTTGGTTTGAGTGTCAATGCGAGGATCGGCTAGTTGCGTCAAGGCTACTTTGTTTCTCTCAAAAAGAACGTTTGGTTTGATGTGGAATGTGAATGATGCCTTGCAGTAATTGACGTGCTGTCACCGTAAACCATCGTAAGACTTCTCTGAGACTAGCTTCTAAGACACGAGCACGTATTTGTGGATTTTTTTCGCGACTGATACCGTACAAAGCACGAATCAATTTGATGGGAAGATGAGACTGAAGGGACGTCATGTTCACGTGTACACGACAGGCCTTCCGTCTTGGCACCAGTGGTGAAACAGATGGGTACGAAATCACAAATAATCGGGAGTAGTGGATTTTACATCCACGAGTGAATAAGCGTGTGGGGTTTGAGTGGCATCGTCAGCCAAGACGTTCCTAACTGTTTGGCTAAGACTTGCACTTGCGATTTATCTCTAGGGCTTTTAAACAACACCACGTAATGAGCATTGAGACTGATGGTACGATGGGCTTTACTTTGTTGAAACAAAGTTTGAGTGATGTAACTGACACTGGCATTACGATGATGCCCTTTGCGCGTAAACCACAGTTTAATTTCTTCGTTTTCTCCTAACATGTCGTCAAAAATAACCAGATGAGTTTGACAAGGGTCAAACACGATCCCGTCGTCTTCGCCAGGAATGCCTTCCACAAAGACGATGGAATCTCTTTGACATTCTCGCAGAAGGCTGTACGCCGATTGCCACTATTTGTAACACCACACGATTCGCTGAGGTGGACGATCGATCAAATGATGTTTATGTTCGATCAAACGTTTGACAAATTCGGTTTTGCCTGAACCGCTAGGTCCGACAATGAGCATGTTAAAGGGATGGCGAAGATACAAGGCCTCCCAACTAGTCCGATCGATGACTTTGAAAGTGGAGGAAGAGGGAGCAGAAACAGTGGAAGTAGCCATAGTATTTGTAGTAGTGTAAGGAATGTCACTTTTGACACGAAGACAGACAAGACAAGAGTTTTTATACTTTTTTCAGGACACGTTTATTGCAATCTTTAAAAGTGAACAACACGAAAGAAAAAATGCATAAAAGCCAAATGGTTAAGTACATGAATAAAAGACACATGAAAACGATCATACTGGAATATGAACAAGTCTCTGTACAACAACATTTGTGGTGATCAAGAGGTGGTATTTTAGGGACAGTGTGTAATGGTCTTAGAGTCTCTACACTCCTTGGCACAGTCACACAAGGGTCTTCCCGGAATGGCCTTTCGGGGATGTCGATAACGGTCCTGTCCTGAAGAGAGTGGTTTTCCTCGGTCACGACTTCTTCTTCTGGCACTGTCACTAACACTGGTTTAAAAGTTACTTTTTTCACTGAACGTTTAAATTTGTTAGGATGACAAATCTTGGGCATAGTGTGCTACTTCTTTTGTCCAAGCCTCGAAACCCCAACGTTTCCAGTCACGAACATCTTTCCAGTGAGGGTGTAAGTCACAAGCTACAAATACATCATCGTACACATCTTCAGTACCTAAAAGTTAACGAATCTTTCTTTCCTGTAGAGGCTGTCGAGAAGTATCGAGATGAAAGCGCAAAGCATTGAGCAGAATGAGTTTTTCGTGTGCATTTAAAGGAACCACTTTCATGCTTTTGGAGTGGTATGTACTGTTAGTAAAGAGTCCACAAAGAATCGGCTGGTAAACGAAATCCCAGAAAGCAAGTCACTAAGACACCCACTACACGGCGACCCCAATTCAATGACCACAGTTCTCGTAATAGGTGTTGGTAATCCTCCACCGTTTGAATAGTGTCATTGCTTTCATTCCACAAAATCTGTAGTATCACGTGGCATGGCAGTCCGTTTTTATACCTCCTTTTGTCGGAGACAATAAGTGTACTTTCTGCACAGAGATGATCGTACTCCAGTGGGGAATCTAAATGTTTAGTCACTAACTTGCACATCACACACCGTTCAGAAGTTTCCTCTTGAACTAAGTTTACGTTGTGTAAACGATTTTGGTAATCCTCTAACTCTTCTTCTGGAATTCGTTGCAGTAAGTCTACCTTGTAGCACATACAAACACTAACAACAAACCAATCCTTCTCACCCACGAGTAGTTGATCAATGTCTGACCACTGGAACACTTTCATCAGAATCAGTCCTTTTATAGCATTCAGGTACCAGTGGTTCAAACATCATTAACGTAACGGATGCAATTGTTCTTTGCGTTTCACTTGTATTTTGACCAACTCGCGGTAAATGCGGTCTCTCAACTCCACAGGCAAACCACGAATGTTCTTTTGTAAAGCATCCATGACTATGTCAGTTAAACACTTCTAGAGCGAAAGTAACGAATGTAGTGAGTAATTTCTGGCCACTGCCATTCTAAGAAACGGTCAAGAATGTGAATACAATCTTCAAATGTAAATGGTCTAAAGCGGAATAGTAGGAAGAACGCACACTTGATTAAGAGAAATCTGACTTGTTTCTTGACTTTTGTCAATTTCCTCTTGTGAATTTCTCGACATTAAAGTTTCTCAGTCACCCATCGAGATTTTGCTCTGGCATGTCCCAGCCAAATGTCCTTGTAGATCTTCTCTTGCAATTTGTTTGGTAATGTTTGAAGATTATTTTTCCAATGGGGTTTAAATACTTGTCTAGGTGTTGTCCAACGTTTAACTCCTAGCCGAACAGCTGGTTTCTTAAACGACATGGTATGCCCACTTCAATGACGAGTTCCCACTAAAGGTAGGTAGTGACAATCTGGAGACCATCGAGTATGTTCCAGGGAAGCGGAATCTTTCTTCTCCCACTCGTGAAGTGACACACCGCAACTGAAGCACTTGACTTTATCCCCTTCGCCCAAGTAGATAAATCCAGCTCAAGCTAATTCTTCGGGGGTAGGTCCTCCCAGATATTTTGGCCATTTTCCTCGGAAAGTTTGGATCCGACTTTCAAAGTCGCGGTATTCAGGCAAACGCACCGGGAACAAATATTCGTCTTTCACAGGTTCATTTCGATGAGGGTACGGTGAAATATGCAGACGTTTACTCAGTTTGGGATGACAGCCATTGGGTGGTAGCCGCATGGTTTCATAATGATGATATTCACCATGAAAACCAGTAAAGTGAAAAGGTAAAAGGTGACGAGTGGCATCGCTTTTGCATCGGTCAGGTTTGACACGCACAGCATCAGTTTCCATGGTAGGTACAGTCGTAGCAAAATTTCCATGATGTGGTACTGAATCGCTGAGGTCATAGCGTACTTCATCCCTGCCATCGCAAGGCACAGCATCGTACTCGAGCTTCTCGTTGAACTTGAGTCTTACGCTTGATACTTGCTGTGTGAAGGGATTCAACTTTCTCGCTTGGCGTTGGTAGTTCCAATGAACTATCGGTCTTGGACGTTGTCCCTTTTTATACTAGTCGTAATGAAGTCCCGAGTTTGTACATCGTCCCTTTTTTATGGCTAGTTTTGGAAGTCTTCCTTTTTCCTTCTTGGACATCGGTACTACCTTCTCTAAGGTACTGTCATACCTGAACCGTAGTGTGATGGATGGAAAGACCATAGAAAGGTAAGGACAGTGCGGAGACCATTGAGTATGTTACAGAATAGCTGAATCTTTATAGATACATCGATCCATACGCAACTTCAGGCTACAACTGAAACACTGTACTTCGTATCCCAGTCCAGTCTCAGGTCCCAAGTAGACAAATCCTGTTCGCAGTAGGTAATCCTTCCCTATCCGTGGGCTATTTTTGAAACGTTTCCAATCGACTGGCACAACTGCAATAGTCAGGGAAGAAAACAGGAAAATGGTATGATTTGAACTTGGAGTTCTCTGTGGGTTTTTCAGTCGATTCTTGCTGTGTCGAAGTCATCCTTCTTGTTGGTAACTATAGTATTGTAACCATTTTTTTTATACCAGTCTGACCGTACGGTAAAGTGAAGTGGTTGGGAAGCCGTAGTCGCTTCTGGTACACGATTTGAAAGACTTTTTCCAAGGGACAACTGATGATTTGGTGTGTGGGTAAACGTACAATCTTGTGCGGTTCGTGAGTGGTCACTTTAAAATTTCCATCCTGTCCAGACTGCAAGGCTTCTTTCAAGACGCCAAAGTTTACCATTCGACTGGTGCGATAATTGAGAGTCAATCCTTTCACTTTACACTCGGTGGGCACTTCTCCTTGTGGGCCACTGTAAATTTTGGGACCAACACTTGCAAAACTTAGAATCTTGTTGTCGGAATGTTCGTCCGTCCAGGCTCCTAAACGGTCTCCTTCGATGTTAGGGTGTTGTTGATCCAGATGATCGATGTAGATGCAACTGTCTGTGTCAAAATTCAACACAAGATCTCCTAACAGTTATAAAGCTTCGTACAGTTTTAAGCGAGCATGGGCTGTCACGTAAGCCGCAATGATGACAATTCCAAATTCGTTGGCTTCTACAAAGTCCAGTTCTTCTTCGTAATTGACTAAAATCAAGTCCTCACAAACGACGTCCACGTCTTTCCTGTATTTGGTTTTGTCGTGAATCATCTGGAAGTAGCGGTCGTTGTGCCATTTTGCCCCACAAGCAATTTAACATCACTTTGGCAAACGAACACCTTTCTTCGTTTTTCTCGACGTGGTCTAAAGTGATGCCTTCCTGCTTCTAGTATTTCTCTTTGAATTTCTATTGGCTTTCGGGAGTGTGACACCAGGAAGGATAGCCGCTGGCTTCATGTTTCAGTTTTAAAAAAAGCATTCACGTAGTCTGAGAAAATGCCTTTTTGAGTCTCGTCGCCCTCGTGGTATTTTTCTGTCTTGGGAAAGTGGTTAATTTCGTACACTTCTAACAGTTGATATTCCAGGCCCAGAGCTTTGAACAATTCCACGCTGACCCACGTTCCCGTTAAGGCGCGTTCTTCCTGGCTGTGTTGACAAGGTCGGTCTTGCTTGGACGTTTCGGCACAAGTACGACACAAAGGAAACATCAGTTTTCCTTGGCAATGATGAGGTTAAACGGGATGGTACAAGTTCACGGGAGGCAAGACTTTGCACTTGATGAATCCTTCGTATTGTAGAATGTTTTCCACGTCCATGTGTTCTAGCAGCAATTGCGTGTACCCTGCGGGAAAGTGACAATATTTGCACACGTACGGATACAGAGAACACGCGTCCAAGTATATGCTTTCCTCTCCTTTCTTCTCGTCGGCTTGGTACAGCAAACAGGTGGAATTCGTCCGTCCTCCGTATAAACTGTCCCACGAGTTCAGTGGGTCCACCAGCTTGTAACATTCCACGATGCGCTTAAACTCGGGATCGGTTTTCAAACGGTGATCGTACTCATGTTCCCACATTTCTACCACTTGGTATCCTTGCTCTTCTAACTTCGACGTTGACAAGTGGCCTGGTACAAGTCTTCCATGGTCCGTTGTAAAAACTGATTTGTCGTGTTACGTTGAGGGCAGCAGATGGGACATCCGTGAAATAAGCACCCATTAAACTCGTACACGATTATGGGGTTTTCTTAGTCCCAGCTCTCCGCCGAATACCTTCCGATGGCTTTTTCGCCTCCTCCGTTGCGAGCATGTTGGATCCGTTTGTCTTCCTTGTAGCACAAGTAATGTAGGCAGTGTAGGGTTTTGACCGAGTATTGACGTTTGACAAAGTTCGTCGTTTGAGGACTTATGACAGCCAGGGTGTTTTCGGGCATGAATCGTTGACGGTACAATAAGGAGCACGGTTTGACAATGGTACAAGCTTCTTTCAAAGGGTCGATCCCTCCGTGCTCCATGAACTGTTCTCGAAATTTTCCACAGCAATGCCGTAAAATGTCCACGACAATATTTTAACATTTCTTCCTGAAAGTCGAAAGGATCCGAGGCGTGAGTATGGTACCAAGCGTAGAAATCTTCTCGTTGTTCGGTACGCGTGTTGTCGTGGTCGTAGTAGTGAGCCTCAGCCAAGTGTGTTAGAAAGACGTGTTGATTGGTTTCGGTATTGAAAAAGTGCGGAAAATAGCCTTTGGCCATCTCTGTCATTCCAAACGTTTTAGGCGTGCGACTCAAAGGCATGGCCAAGTAACTCATCGAATCTTTAAACTGCACTTGTCCCACTTGCATGGAAATGATTTTGGCTCCGTTGGAAGTCACTTTCGGACGTTCGGGTACTTTGTTCCGTATAGTATCTCAAAAGAAATTGCCCATCGTATCCCGAGAAATTTTGAGACATTACCGTGGCATAGCGATGACAATCTCCGTAACGATCAATGTCCTCTTGGCTCCGCGTCTCGTCAATAGGGTCTGAGATCAACTGGGCAAAATCAACTAGCGTGTTCGGTCCCCGAACGATTTTTTCACGTCCTCCAGGAATCTTGCTACAGTGAGGGCAATCAGTAAAGATAGGCTGTTGGATGCACTTCTCACACGCTCGATGAGCCACACAGACATTAGGAATGTAAATGTCAGTCTCTTGCATGCATTCGAAATCGAAAAAGATGAAATTGCTTTTCTTCTGGTAATTATCTTCTTCTTCTTCCTTTTAGGAATGGTATTTTTGAATGTAGCATTGGTGTTCCAAGTCCACGATTTGGCGACAAATGTGACATCGCTTCTTTCCTGAACAGACGTGTGGCTTGGCACAAATGATACGTATGCCTTGTCTACAAGTAGGGCACAATCTCAGGAGTTGACAAGCACATTTCTGCTGTGAACCTTGCGTCTTTAGATGTTGTTGGTACCAGGAAGGACTGACAAACGTGCGCTGACAAGCTGGGCAATGCACTAGGTCTTGTCCTTCGTCCAGACAGGGTTTAGAGGACAAACATCCCTCACATTTCGATCCGCAATGCTTGCTTTGCTCTCGATTGTTATAACCATAGTCACATTTCTCAAAGTAATAACCGTACCCCAGGAATGCAGTGATACTGGTAATGGCATCAAAATGTTCATCGTGATGATAGAAGTGAATGTATTTTCCGTCTTTGAAATCTTTGCCTCGAAACAACAGAGGTCCCCGCACTTCTTGAGAGTGTACTTTCAAGGTGTAGCTTGCAGCCAAGTCGTCTTGCAACTTTTGCATTTCAGGAATGCCACAGGGTGTGTCTTTGGATATCCCCGCTTGCTGTAACAGGAGTTCTGCTTTTCTTCGTTGTTTGGCTCGACTAGATTTCTGAATAGTTTGCCAGGCTCTTTTCCATTCTGCCGTGTCGTTCTTGTCGGCATACGTTCGTCCCACCACGATGGCACGGGCTAAGCACATTTGGTCTTGATTGTTGTTAATTTGAACGATGCTGCATTTGATGCTGCGAAGGTCGTCTACCAATAACACCTTTTTGCGTTCGGTCCCTTGGGGAAGAGAAACGTGGGTCATGAACAGTGTCGCGTTTCCATCAGTGATGTGAAACTTGTCGTTGGATTGCTGTACGTGTTAAATCTTGTCCTCGACTTTGGAAGGTGTCAATTCTGATGAGCTGCTAAACTCGATCCAAACGGGGGACTTCAAACTGTCCTGATGAATGGAGATTCTCAAGCGGTCGTCTTCTTTGGCTTCACATTGCTGTTTCAGTGTGATTAACAAAGAATCCCACACATTGGTGATGAACCCTTCTGCTTTCTCCAACGGTACGTCGTACTTGAAATCTTTAAAATTCACCGTGTACGTGTAGGCTGTAGTTCTAAATTTTCTGGAGGAGCGTTTGCTTTTCAGGGTTTACTGGTGGTGATGGACTTTGCCTTGGTGTAGACTCTCTGGGTTTGATTTCTGGCTCACTCTTCTCATCTTCAAAATGTCTGGCATGAATTTGAGCCAATACTTCAGCTATTGTGCGAGGTGATAAATCAAGTTTCTGCCTCTTACTTTCTTCTCCTTTCTTTACGAAATGATGCGATCGTTTCATCTTGACTGCAAAGAGTCAAATGACTACATTTGAAACGCTATGGACCCCTATATATCCATGTCAGGCTCGGTGTATATATAAAGGGCTGGTGCCTTCCCTCTCAGTATTCATTTCGCTCTCAAGCCGACCAACACGATGGAGGAACCCACACAGATCGAACTTCTGATTAGAGCTTTGCGAGGTGTCATACAAAAGTTTTCTTCAGACAAGCCGACGGACTACTCCCTCTCCTTTCGAGATAAAAGTCAACATACTTGTTATATCTGTCAGAAGAAAGGGCATTGGGCTACATAATGTCCAGACCGTCAAAAAAGCAAGACCAGTGTCAAAAGAGACAAAAGTCAGGATACCTGTTATCATTGTCAAGAGAAACGACATTGGTCTTCAGACTGCCCTAAGAAACAACAGGAGCAGGAGGAGGAAGAAGAAGAGGTGCCCTCGGCAAAGGAAAAATCCCGACACGTTCAGAAAGAGCAGACAGAAAAGAAAAGAAGACGAGAAAAAAGTGAGGAAGAAGTGGAGGAAAAAACTGAAAGTCAAGAAAATCAGAAAACACAATGAGCGAAAGAAACAAAATGACACAGAAGAAGTCTATGAACTTTTTGAAACGTGTTGTGTTGTGTTGCGAACTGGATTGTAAAAATTTGTACCTGAATAGACCAGGCTGAAAAAAGTAAGTGTCTCTTGGTTTTGATTTTTAGAATAATAAGGACCTAAACTCATACACTCACACAAGTACATCATAATGTTAGAATAAAATAAAAGAGATTTTGAGTTTTAATTGATTGAGACAAAATGAATACTATCTCTTTTCGAAAGAAGTGAGTGGCCCTGAAAAGGGCCTTTGGGTGTTTGTTGTTTTTTTTTCTTAGAACAAACTCAGGAACGAGAAGCAATCAGCTTTAACTGCCTTAAGCCTTGCAACGGCCAAGGCCTACGTCTGGACTTGCTCCTGTCAATGATTTGGTTGAAATCACTAGGGGTGGTATCTCCGGTGTACTAACATGATTGGTCTGTTTGGCTCGGGAAGGTTTCTCTTCGGTCGTAATACAGAAGTCTGATACATGTTTCAGACTTCTTAACTATGCCAAAATGTCCAAGAGTACCGTTACCGTTTGAGGTTCACTGTTCTCCTTCTCTCCTAGACCTTGTTCCTGTCGTTTCCTTCTTACCTCTTCTTCTTCTCGCTGTTGCTGTTCAAGGAGGAAAGCTTGTTCTGCTTCTTTCTGCTATTGTAAAAATTTCTCCAATTCTTCTTTCTGTCTCTGTTAAAATCCTCGCCCTGTGGTAAAGAAGAAGGTGGCGAAGGTGCTGGTACAGGAACAAATTCTTGCGAAGAGAGAAAATCTACTAAATCCCAGTTGAAATTGGGCTATTCTGGAAGTAGCGTTGTGTTAACTTTGGTAGCCGCTGCTATGCCATCGCTTTTCGTCTCCAAAGCCGGTGCAGCGCAATTCATCGTCTTCTTACTTTCCGTCATGTTTCACAAAACAATGTCTCATCGATTCACTGTGCACAGACGCTATCGCACCTATATAGGGAATGTGACGTCACAGGTAGCTCTCTTCGGATTTGAAGACAGACTCCGTGAAGTGACTGAATTTTGTAACGCGTGTTGGGATTGGTGAACAATTTCACTCCGTTTCGATCCGGTCTTCCACTATAAATAAACGAGGTTCACCTCATTCCCTTCACCAACGTTTAATCCTCTACTTTCGTATCGTCGTTTTCTTTCCGTACGGACTTGCCCATGTATGGTAAATCATCATCATGAAGAATCATCAGGATCACCGAGACAAGCGTTTGGAAAAGAAGGATATATGTGGAAAGACAAGGTTATCTGAAGCGGGTCCTCATTTATGGACCAGAGGTTAGACGAAGTTTGAGAAAGAGAAGAAGATCAGTGCGATGCCCTCTATGTTAACGAACTGGTGTTAACATAAAAACCAACGGCCCTCTTCAGGGCCACTTCCTATGCCTCGAAAAGATTTATTCTTTCTTCCCTAAAAAGTTTTTTTAGTCGGTTGTATAATTTATATGCAACGGGTCAATCTATTACCTAGAAAAGATTTACTTTCTCTTGCCTAAAAAGGTTTTAGTCGATTGTATAATTAAGGTATGATAGACTGATGTTCATCAATCTATGGTTGTATTTATGTATGTCTCTTGTGTTTGTCCCTACCTAGAGCAGCCAAGCGTTTTCAGGTCAGCCACTTCCCACATTGTTAACACTACATGCTGGCTGCAACATTATTTTCTGCACATGATTTGTATGTGATGCCATTTGTAGATGAGCAGGGAGATAAAGCTAAACTTATGCGCAGATACATAGAGCAGCAGCATGCATTGCGGGGTCGCGTATTGCTGAACAAATGGGCGAATATGAATTTCAGAGCGATTTATCAGAAAAATTATTTATACCAGTAATAAAAAAAAAAAAATGGACTGGGACGCCGGACTATATTAACCGTGACGAACTCATCAAAGCTTTGAAAAAGCAGCAAACCAAATTAATCGAGGGCCAAGCAACGCAACAGGCTGATAGACCAGCTTACTAAAACTTGAAAACTAATTATTAATGGATTCAAGTTAACGAAAAGCTAAGTGAAGTTAATGAAAACAGCACCTATGCGCTGGAAACGTCCCACCAATTAATGCATATATTGAGGTGGCACAAGAAACAAGAACAGATGTAGCTTGTTTTAACAGTAAATGGGAAAAGGAAGGAGACTGCGTAACAATCCTTATGTAATACCTATCATAGAAAATCAAAGCTTTTAGGTGTTGATCTCAGAGATATCTCACAAAAGCTTGAAAAAACTTTAACCTTGTAGAAGAGGACAAAGAAAACTTGTACAGATTGGTCATAATAAGTTCATGTTTAAAACCATTGATTCAAATTATCCACCAGATGTTTTTGGCTATGATGTTAAACTTCTTCTAAGAACACACATGCCGCCATAGCCTCCTTTATCGTCAAAACCAATAGAACTTTCACTGTTGGATCTTTCGGCATTGCTCAAATACAAACAACATTACCGCAACCTGTCACATCACCAATATTGAGGATTCCTCTTGCATTAAGCGAAATGGTTTTGGCAGCAGTGCTTGACATTACTCTAAAAAACAATGTTGACTTCACCTTTGCGATGAAGTTTGACAATCGATTAGCGTTTGATAGCACAGTAACGGTTACTAAGCCCAAGAAAATACAACTACTTTTTGTTGACTGAGAAAATACATATTAAAGAAAGAAAGACTCAAATAGATTGACGTTTACACCATGTAGAAATGGCGACAAAACAACAAACAAAAGATGTTGTGATTTATTGTGCCGCAGGATGACAATATACAAATATCAGTTACGTGCAAAGTCGATTCCATATATTTCTATGCAGCCAAATACTTTTATTTATTGACCCAAATCTCTATGTATTACTTAATTTATTTATTCAAGAATCAATCTGGTGATAAATGACTTACGTTGTAGAAGTATTAATTTTCAATTTTAAAACAAATATAAATTATTGAATAGAGCAACACCGTTTGCACAACGTGTTGTCTTTATAAGAAAAGTATACCACATAAACACAAGCGTGAGAGTGAACATTAATATATATTCTAAATAAATGGATAATATAAGCATGTTTGGAGTCAATAAAAAAATTATGTTAGTTTCTAAATAATGAAAGGAACTGAATGTTGACATCATAAGCAAAACACTTTTACGTTTCATCTCCTTCTTCAGTGAATTTGAAGTCAATTCGGGTGTGGGTGATGGTGAGGGAGTATTACCGCCAATACTAGTGCAGTAAGGTGTACAACTTCCCAGTTGTAGTGATATACTATTATGTTTTAGTTAATGAATGTTTATAATGTATTTCATTCAGTTAGTATAATTACGTTTATCTTCGAGTTAATAAATGTATAGGTTCTGTTCTATTGGTTACTGTTCTACATCATCAGCCCAAATAAATATGGCACGTATGCAAGGTACGTTCATAACATATTGGAATAGGGACTTATTGAGGGAACATGAACGGCTTCGGTAAAGGCGGTGAAGCTGAGAGGTACTGACTCCTCCGTCATAAAACTCTACTCAATATTTTCAGTATCGACATTTTACTTCAGACATGGAATATTAATCGAACTTGAGAAATGCATTGTTTCTTTTCGTTTCAGTTTGTACTTGTGTCGCACAGATAGAGATGTTTAAAATCACCAGGTTTAATGAATCAAGCAAACAAAATATAATCCACAATTTAACCAAAGTCCGTAGAGCGTGCAATATGGGTTCGTTTGACTCATCAGGATGCATCCCCCAACAAAGTTAACATCTATTCTAGAACTGAACACTCAAGTTTGGAATTTCCCGATCCGTTTGGAAACAAGACAAATTTCCCAAGAATATTGAGGGATATAATAAAGAAATGAAGGTTGGGATTGAAACTTTGCTTTGCTAATTCGCACGATTTGTATACACAATTGTGTATACAATTGTCGTGAATTCCGCAAAATACAGTGTCCCAGACTAGACCCCTAGCATGTATTCAGGATGAGAATCAAATTGTAAAAAAAATACTGCGTAATGAGTTAAATGACACGACCTAAAATAAGGCAATGATCTGTGAAATTTAAGACACAGTGACCGTGCTTTTTGCAAGGGAGTGTCAATGAAAAAGATGCATAGAGTCTTTAGATTTAATGATTCTACCATGGACATAGCCCAATAAAACTCTTACAATACAAAATGTATCCAAAGTTAGTGAACTATTGGTTACAATGACCTACGTTTCTGATGAGGGTATGGCACACATATGCATGCATCGCCTCATCACGTGTGATGACTCTAGGTATACAAGTATTTACACAGAATTCTCAAACATAAAACCTGACTTAAGCCAGTAAAATCTGAAAATCAGTTTGCATTGCTTTCCTGTTTGTTATTGTGTGATACGTACATCTGTCTTGTCCGATGATGCTAGCATGAACATAGAATCTGAAATAAGCATAAAACACAAGGATGAACCAATGCATAGTGACCTGTTTTTATGATGATGCATTCGTCAAGATGCATCACCTATCAGTTGTTGATCAAAATCTGTGTCTGCAGTAGTTCTCTGAATCTTAGATGGATACCTAACAGGAGAATTAAACTGCTGATGCTACACACAATAAAGCTCATAAATAGCGTTTGCTCTGGACACCAGCGCAATCTTGCCCCACTTTAACGTTTTTTAGCTTAAATTTGCTCATAACAGATGCACATTTTACAGAACTTCTTCATGGAACAAGCCCGTCCATTTATTCTGCAATTTCCAACACACATGCCTATGTTCGACGATTGTTTTCTTTCTTGTATGAAACAGAAATCAATAACGAAAACTGAAGTAAAACACTTTCATATGTATTTTAAAAGGCTCATTAAAAGAAAGTCATAATATCTTTCAGTAATTATTTTTGTATTATCATTATTGTTAAATATAGTTCTTTCACTTAGATTCATTTAAAGACAAAATGTCGATACAGCGTTATCCTGATATCAATAGAACGTGATCACATCGCTATAAATAAGTTCATGTTGCTGTCAAAGGAATAAACATTAGCCTTTCCTAGTAAGTATTTGTTATCTCTACATGGTGTTGTAATGTCCATAAATAGTATATGTGGGCAATATTACGTGGGTTATTACTTTCCTGAAAGAGCGAGTTTCATTAGATCAGAATCTCTACTAGGAGAAGATGTAACATCTAAAAGTAAGACATGTCGGCAATATTATGATTTAACGAATATGTTGAAATAACTTACACATAAGACATTATGATATAAATCAGCCTGTGTATCTCTTTTGCTCCGTCTCCTGGCAGCTAACATGAACGTATGGGAAGCTATTTTGAAAGTGTTTTTACATAAGCTGTGCCTACATGTTGACTTACTTGCATGTCTATCTGTCTGTATGGCTGTACCTATGTACGTGCGTGTGCACGATGTTTCATGGCACAACATATATTCTTGATCTTGACCAGATTAATATTATATTAAGGATTCATTGGATTCCTACACGATGCTTGTGATTTGTTTTCAAAGAAGACAAAATTAATTTGTTAGTGTTTGTATAGATTTTCTCATGAAGATAAAAGCATGCCTAAGCGTTCGCTCCTGTCAATTATTTCTTTGTAGTTCGACTGTTTATTCCTACAAAACTGCAAAATTTAATATTTTATATCATATAAGCCCTTTATAGATGTATGTTTAAATGACTATTACTGGTTTTCAAAGTGCAATATGACATATTATGGTCAGAATTGTGAATGTTAATGTAGACATTGTCTCATTCCGAAAGGTTAATCACAAATACGTTTTACAAGAAACAATGTTATAAATATTAGTCGACAAGTTAAATTAATGAGAGGAGATTGTTTTGAGAATGTGTAAACAAAACAATTAAGAGAATGCATATGAAACGCACACACACACATTAA
Source organism: Megalonaias nervosa (assembly GCA_016617855.1). NCBI lineage: Eukaryota > Metazoa > Mollusca > Bivalvia > Unionida > Unionidae > Megalonaias > Megalonaias nervosa. Next base: position 14,886 of record JAECUM010027509.1, read on the forward strand.
TATTAAATTGTAGTAAGTCAGCTTTTAGCCTTATATCCAACAATTTGAATATGTGACGACTGGACAATTATCAAGATAGAAGGCTTATCTGACGGGAGGTAAATAAACTATTTTTATCGAATCTATACTTTAATTCTTTAGCTGGAGCTGTGGAACAGTTTTGTTGAAAACGAAGGAATTACGTTATGATATAACAACCTTTAATATTTAGGATAACGTTTCTGAATCTGAGCTTTAAAACTACATGCAGTGCATTCAAGAAAGGTTCTTTAATTGTGCCTTATTCTAATTAAAATGTAGGTACATGCTATCCTTGCACGAAGCACATGGCGATAATTATGACAATCGTGGGAAACAAGCATTTCGTAATCCATCCACTCCTTCATTCATACAATATGTATCTTCCCTCATGAGGGATTTGGTACATTTTGCTTCAACTACATCTGAACATTCTACAATAAAAACGACAATATATCTTGGTTCACCGGATCTCACCCTCTACCCCTCCAAAAAGTGTAACTGTGAAAACTGATGTTTTCTGTGACGAAGGAACAACTCGATTTACAATTCATGCTAAATTTCTCTTCCTTCTCGAGTTATATTATGTACGCACCTCGAAATCAAGAACTTTATACGGGAGAGAATTACCTTTGAATGTCAGTACTGATTCTGGTTCATAACCTTTACCTCTTTCACCATTTGTCATTCTCTCTCCGCCCAATCAATCCATCTAACTACTGGCATGTCTGTATAATCTCATAGACAGTATTTTAGTTCGAGATAAAATTGGCGCCGATTCCTCATACTGAGCTTTTGTCAGAGATAGGAAAGTACAGAAGAAAAAGTGTTCGAATTATAAAGGAAAGTGTCCATATCGCAAGTGAAATTCACGATAATTCAATCAATATGCAATTGCGTCCGATAAACCAAGTATATGTTACATTCATCTATGCATTACCTGTACCTGCTTCGCTTTCTTCAAGGGATGTATAAATTACCCTATTTAATTTTGCTTAATTAGGCTTAAATTTTGGTTATGCTAATTAAAACGCAGATATGTTTACCTCCACACACCCCTCCCAACGCAAAAAATCCATGAATCTGTAGTTATTTCCGAAGAGTCGAGCTTACTTGGAAAATATGTTTATGTTACTTTGTCCTAAGCAGCATAGTATCCCAGATAATTATATATTTAATTTAATTGTTTGTGAATGAGTGGCAGATATACACGAGTGGCGTTATATACATTTGATTTCACGATAGATAATGCTAGGTAAAACTCAAGGCAAATTCAAAATAATTAAGGTCAAACAGTATATATATTAGTAGTTACCTCAGATAAGCTTAGTTTAATTTTCCTGTATGTTTATATACTACCTGAAATTAACTTGTAGCGTCTACAAATATTTTAACATGCAATGACAGTTGTTCATCTCTTTCTGAAAAGCTGCATAATCTTAAGTGGATGTTAATTATTGAACACAAAATTCACACAAATTCAGTAATATATTACCCAATATTTATCATTGCATGCAATACGCGAAATCAGTCTCATCAGAGTTGTCCTAACGGATAAATACTTGTACAGTTATTTTCAATTAAGTATTATCTACAGATGTTTTGTTTTTTATTTAACTTAGTGTTCATTAGCCAGGTGAACAGAGGTTCCTTTCTTAATATCTGCAAGGTCTAACTCACCAACATTAACCTAAAATATAATAATACTGTCGATTCATCGGGATACTATGATTATGAGGGCAATATTACATTCGGAATCAAACAAGACGTCTCAAGCAAAGTATCCAATCTTCTTTGAAGTAATATAGCCCCAAACCTCATCAAGGGATTGAATAATCAACACAAGTATAGTGTTGTATCTCTTGACAACGGAGATCCACTGAAGTTATCTCGGCCTATTGTCCCGAAACCAAATTCAAATCGTGACGGAAGGCATAGCTGATAAATTAAGATTTGTCTTGGACAAATAAATCATTTACAGTTTCGTGAATATGCCGAATACATTCATAGAGCATTAAACCACTAATGTATGATCTTTTGGCTTTGATTATGTTAATCCTTTATTCCTCTACTATGCCTATCATTTTCACGATGCAATAGCTGCAAATAAAACAGGCTATGCATGTGAGATGTATTCTGCTTTTTAATTCTAATGCCGATAAGGTTATTATTTTGGGGGTGTTATTGCTTTGTACGAAATATGCCGAGCCAATATCATACCTCTCTAGGCAACTTCATAAGAAGGAACTTAATTGATCTATATAAGTTATTATGAACAAGGATACTAGATCACACTTGTTCACACATTAAGTAAATGGCATTTCCCTTACCCTTTATGTTGACGTCAATAATATCTTTTTCCTGCCAGAATTTCAATTTATTTTCATAAAATATGGCCTAAAAATAAATGACGTAGAACTTTTGCAGCATTTTCGTATATCTATTTGGGTTCATACGTATATATGTACGTATAAATGAATGCACAGAAATTGATTTTTCTTCAGTTCATTTACGTGGAAAGATACAGCGTCATAGAAACTGAAATTCAATTACATAAAGCAATACGGAGGCGAAACAGATCGATGATTCCTGAGTTATCTTGCTCGTTACGTTTTCGATATACTTTACTTCATGGCTCTTATTCGGATGAAATCAATTCAACATACTGCTAATGTTAGAGATTAGTTAACATATAGCCTTAAATACGTCGAACTATTAAGCTACGTTTGTGAGTAATGTGAATTGTTTAAGAACCGGTAAATAAATTATTCCTGCCTTTATTCTGCCGAATTTTATTTCTAGATTTTGTATACATTTTGATCCTTTGTTAGAGCCACTACTACTACTACTACTACTACTACTAATAATAATAATAATGATAATAATAATAATAATAATAATAATAATAATAATAATAATAATAATAATAATAATAATAATAACACCACCAACAAATGTATTCTGGAATTAAATCAGATGTTTAATCAGGTTATTCATAAAATACCAAGGATATCAAATTCACAATTGTAATACTCCTTCTAACCACACGATATTCTGAAGTACATGAAATATTTTTAACAGAAACATTGCTGAATTCCCATCTTGGATGATGATGTTTGTTGAATACAGATACTTATGATTACAGGAATATTTGAAATGATATGGGCAATTCTACTCCGTGCTTGCAAACATGACACACACAAATATAATTCTTAGAACATTTCCTGAGTAACATGTATAAACATGCTCGCTTGCAATAGGTATAATTCATGTATTTACAAAGCTATATCCTGATGCGTTGTCTGGACTGTTAGCAATAAACGAATTGATTAACATTCAATATATTCAAAACCTTTAACATATTGAATTTGATCTTACGAATGGATTGTTGAAATTTTCAAACCTAAACAGTTATGGCGGTTTTATGAAATACGATTTCAGTTTGTGTTTCCGCTCGGGTTTTCTTGCGCTTCTTGGTATTTGTATAATACGCTCACCCGCGGATTTTTTTTCAGTTGTTATACTAGTTATGTTGCCGTTACAACTAGCTGTGGTTTATCCGGGGGAAGTGGCTGGTTTTATTTAAGGGTCCTAATAACTCAGGTATGCTGGCTTGGTGTTCGTATCTCACGTTGTCTGGCTATTTGTCTCGACTGACTAACCGTAGGCATACTGGTATAGAAGGTGAAATCATTGTCTAATTGCAATTCCCGTCAATAGATGTTTAATGCAATTTTACCTTATCAAGATCAGAAACCGCACTTGCTTTAATCATTTCTACTATGTCATTCACTTCTGTATATTTACGATCCACGTTTCTAAATGTTTCTAGCATCGTATCGTCTGGTATTTCTGCAATCATAATGGCGGATGCTTCTACAATGATATGTTCAGCGAACCTTAGACGACCTGAAGGATATAACAGAAAACAGATCCACATACTGGGCAAGTCTGATTACACGATTTTACTTTGATAGCACATTTAAGGCATCGTCGAGCACCTACACCAACACGTAACGCAAGTATTCACAACGGCAAGTTCCTACGTATAGTTCTTGTTTTGCAAAGCATACACATTTACATTGATAGCGTCCATAGGTGATGGAACTACTGATTTGTTTGCAAGCAGTATCTCTAATCAAATAATCATCTATGGTTTCATTTGATGGTTATGTAAATTCAAACATATGTATTCCACAACGAATATAAATGGTTGTAGAGATACCCTCAATCGACAGTATTTGATTGAACGACGATTCGCTGTAAAATACCTTTCACCTGTGATAGAAACTTCCAAACTCTGGGCAGTGGGTTGTAAGCAAACCGTTTTGTCAGGCCTCATACACTGAGGATTCCCATCAAACATCTTTCTGTGTTTGAATATAATTTTCTTCCATGACGTATTTGGCGAAATCATTACACGTTGATCATTAAAAAAGTATTTTATCACCTAGCAAGTGACTGCCGCTTTTACAATGACATCCGCTGATGTAAAGTATCTTGCACTGTTTACATATTGATTCCAGAATTTTTGTGTTTTTATATGTATCCAATTTTGCACAAAATGCTTAACATTGTAGCTCCCACTTGACTCTTCATCTTTCTAAATATTTCACATTCTTACAAAAACGTGCTTCTATTTATTCGATATATTATAATACCAAAGTCATGAATTTAATTAATTTATTATTGATGATCGTCATTGCTATTACTATATTCACTAATTAAATCATCGTCATTATTATCATTAGATTATTAACTCTATTCATCATGAACACTCTATTGCCTTCTCAACGTCAGCTAATTCATTTTATTCCTACATCATAACATACAATGACTTTTCTCATTTGCGTTCATACAATTGTTCAAGACTAATTCATTGCGCCACTGGGATAAAATTCCTAAGTCAATTAATTTATCAAGAATCTGCTGACAAGTATTTGAAAATCATGTAGCATCTTTATGTCTCTTTCACAAACCTGTATGATGCATTTAAAGAAAAACGTCAATCATATCTTTTCCGTAACGTTAGCAACACTCCACTGCACTGATAATATAATTCCAGAATTGGTTGTACTCATAAATTCTTTTGAAATACTATATGCATCAATCTGTGAACTGTTTGCTATTTATATCATATAGAATGTGATTGTTTTTGATATAATATTCACAAATAATCTCTGCTACCGTCAAATTGCACAGAGAAAATAAAATATAGCTATACAAATATTATCAGTGGAATATTTATACATAATCTAGTGGAGATCAATAATCATATTCCTGTAATAGTGTCCAGCTGCACAGAAAAGGAATCTCAACATATGTAGTATAGTGAAAATCAATAATATAGGCCTGACGCCCAGCAGGTTGTGCTTTGCAAGATCGTTTACATAGCCAATGCATACAGGTAAAAATAATCATTCTAGTAATGACATACTTAAGAACACTTGTAAGTTATGAATTTTTTCCTTCGTAAAAAAATCATTGAATTAAACGAGTACATTCAATCTTCAACCCACCTTAACGCTTAACAAACCAATGTCAACGAAATTCGCTGCAACACAAGCTTAAGGAAATTATTAATATCTTTATAGGAAACGTGTCTAACGACACCATGTGTTATTACGATTGTGTCACCAGATTTACAGCTTTTATGCTTTCGTGGGATACCTGACGGTTTATTTTAATCATAATGCAACTAGTGATAATCATTTGATTAAATTGTAAACCAGACTTTGACAATAGTTATAAATATCACATATTACCCTTATTGTTTTCAAAAGTCACATGATCAGTATGCATGGGTAATGTAAGGTCTTTGCTGGTGATATTAGAATTTTAGGGTTTCATTTAATATATATGTTGTCAATAGACATGAAACAGCTTTCGTAAAAATCGGTTCCGTAGCTGTTACGTTGCTACAACACAGGTTGGGGACTATCTGAGGTAATAAAAAGAATTACATACCAATATCAAAACTAGATCTCTGCCAGCAACTCTAACAATCAGCATCCTTTGAACAATTTCCCCGTAAATCGGTCGCAGCCTCCATGTAGACAATGTCTACATTGACATTCACAATTCTGACCATAATATGTCATATTGCACTTTGAAAACCAGTAATAGTCATTTAAACATACATCTATAAAGGGCTTATATGATTTAAAATATTAAATTTTGCAGTTTTGTAGGAATAAACAGTCGAACTACAAAGAAATAATTGACAGGAGCGAACACTTAGGCATGCTTTTATCTTCATGAGAAAATCTATACAAACACTAACAAATTAATTTTGTCTTCTTTGAAAACAAATCACAAGCATCGTGTAGGAATCCAATGAATCCTTAATATAATATTAATCTGGTCAAGATCAAGAATATATGTTGTGCCATGAAACATCGTGCACACGCACGTACATAGGTACAGCCATACAGACAGATAGACATGCAAGTAAGTCAACATGTAGGCACAGCTTATGTAAAAACACTTTCAAAATAGCTTCCCATACGTTCATGTTAGCTGCCAGGAGACGGAGCAAAAGAGATACACAGGCTGATTTATATCATAATGTCTTATGTGTAAGTTATTTCATCAACATATTCGTTAAATCGTAATATTGCGACATGTCTTACTTTTAGATGTTACAGCTTCTCCTAGAAGTGATTCTGATCTAATGAAACTCGCTCTTTCAGGAAAGTAATAACCCACGTAATATTGCCCACATATACTATTTATGGACATTACAACACCATGTAGAGATAACAAATACTTACTAGGAAAGGCTAATGTTTATTCCTTTGACAGCAACATGAACTTACTTATAGCGATGTGATCACGTTCTGTTGATATCAGGATAACGCTGTATCAACATTTTGTCTTTAAATGAATCTAAGTGAAAGAACTATATTTAACAATAATGATAATACAAAAATAATTACTGAAGGATATTATGACTTTCTTTTAATGAGCCTTTTAAAATACATATGAAAGTGTTTTACTCAGTTTTCGTTATTGATTTCTGTTTCATACAAGAAAGAAAACAATCGTCGAACATAGGCATGTGTGTTGGAAATTGCAGAATAAATGGTCCATTTAGTAACTTCTAATTCCAAATTAGATATATGGACGGGCTTGTTCCATGAAGAAGTTCTGTAAAATGTGCATCTGTTATGAGCAAATTTAAGCTAAAAAACGTTAAAGTGGAGCAAGATTGCGCTGGTGTCCAAAACCTACGCTATTTATGAGCTTTATTGTGCGTGGCATCAGCAGTTTAATTCTCCTGTTACGTATCTATCTAAGATTCAGAGAACTACTGCAGATACAGATCTTGATCAACAACTGATAGGTGATGCATCTTGACGAATGCATCATCATAAAAACAGGTCACTATGCATTGGTTCATCCTTGTGTTTTATGCTTATTTCAGATTCTATGTTCATGCTAGCATCATCGGACAAGACAGATGTACGTATCACACAATAACAAACAGGAAAGCAATGCAAACTGATTTTCAGATTTTACTGGCTTAAGTCAGGTTTTATGTTTGAGAATTCTGTGTAAATACTTGTATACCTAGAGTCATCACACGTGATGAGGCGATGCATGCATATGTGTGCCATACCCTCATCAGAAACGTAGGTCATTGTAACCAATAGTTCACTAACTTTGGATACATTTTGTATTGTAAGAGTTTTATTGGGCTATGTCCATGGTAGAATCATTAAATCCAAAGACTCTATGCATCTTTTTCATTTACACCCCCTTGCAAAAAGCACGGTCACTGTGTCTTAAATTTCACAGATCATTGCCTTATTTTAAGTCGTGTCATTTAACTCATTACTCAGTATTGTTTTTACAATTTGTTTCTCATCCTGAATACATACTAGGAGTCTAGTCTAGGACACTGTGTTTTGCGGAATTCACGACAATTGTATACACAATTGTGTATACAAATCGTGCGAATTAGCAAAGCAAAGTTTCAATCCCAACCTTCATTTCTTTATTATATCCCTCAATATTCTTGGGACATTTGTCTTGTTTCCAAACGGATCGGGAAATTCCGAACTTGAGTGCACAGTTCTAGAATGAATGTTAATTTTGTTGCAGGATGCATCCTGATGAATCAAACGAACCCATATTGCACGCTCTACGGACTTTGGTTAAATTGTGGATTATATTTTGTTTGCTTGATTTATTAAACCTGGTGATTTTATACATCTCTATCTGTACGACACAAGTACAAACTGAAACGAAAAAAAAAGAAACAATGCATTTCTCAAGTTCGATTAATATTCCATGTCTGAAGTAAAATGTCGATACTGAACATATTGAGTAGAGTTTTATGACGGAGGAGTCAGTACCTCTCAGCTTCACCGCCTTTACCGAAGCCGTTCATGTTCCCTCAATAAGTTCCTATTCCAATATGTTATGAACGTACCTTGCATACGTGCCATATTTATTTGGGCTGATGATGTAGAACAGTAACCAATGGAACAGAACCTATACATTTATTAACTCGAAGATAAACGTAATTATACTAACTGAATGAAATACATTATAAACATTCATTAACTGAAACATAATAGTATATCACTACAACTGGGAAGTTGTACACCTTACTGCACCAGTAATGGCGGTAATACTCCCTCACCATCACCCACACCCGACTTGCGAGGAATTGGCTTCAAATTCACTGAAGAAGGAGATGAAACGTAAAAGTGTTTTGCTTATGATGTCAACATTCAGTTCCTTTCATTATTTAGAAACTAACATAATTTTTTAAATGACTTCAAACATGCTTATATTATCCATTTATTTAGAATATATAATAATGCTCACTCTCACGCTTGTGTTTATATGGTATACTTTTCTTATAAAGACAACACGTTGTGCAAATGGTGTTCTCAATTCAATAATTTATATTTGTTTTAAAATTGAAAATTAATACCTCTACAACGTAAGTCATTTATCACCAGATTGATTCTTGAATAAATAAATTAAGTAATACATAGAGATTTGGGTCAATAAATAAAAGTATTTGGCTGCATAGAAATACATGGAATCGACTTTGCACGTAACTGATATTTGTATATTGTCATCCTGCGGCACAATAAATCACAACATCTTTTTGTTTGTTGTTTTGTCACCATTTCTACATGGTGTAAACGCCAATCTATTTGGTTCTTTCTTTCTTTAATATGTATTTTCTCAGTCAACAAAAAGTTGTATTTTCTTGGGCTTAGTAACCGTTACTGTGCTATCAAACGCTAATCGATTGTCAAACTTCATCGCAAAGGTGAAGTCAACATTGTTTTTTAGAGTAATGTCAAGCACTGCTGCCAAAACCATTTCGCTTAATGCAAGAGGAATCCTCAATATTGGTGATGTGACAGGTTGCGGTAATGTTGTTTGTATTTGAGCAATGCCGAAAGATCCAACAGTGAAAGTTCTATTGGTTTTGACGATAAAGGAGGCTATGGCGGCATGTGTGTTCTTAGAAGAAGTTTAACATCATAGCCAAAAACATCTGGCGGATATTTTGAATCAATGGTTTTAAACATGAACTTATTATGACCAATCTGTACAAGTTTTCTTTGTCCTCTTCTACAAGGTTAAAGTTTTTTCAAGCTTTTGTGAGATATCTCTGAGATCAACACCTAAAAGCTTTGATTTTCTATGATAGGTATTACGTAAGGATTGTTATGCAGTCTCCTTCCTTTTCCCATTTACTGTCAAATCTAGCTACATCTATTCTTGTTTCCTGTGCCACTGCAATATATGCATTAATTGGTGGGACGTTTCCAGCGCATAGGCGCTAGTTTCATTAACTTCACTTAGCTTTTCGTTAACTTGAATCCATTAATAATTAGTTTTCAAATTTTAGCAAGCTAGTCTATCAGCCTGTTGCGTTGCTTGGCCCTCGATTAATTTGGTTTGCTGCTTTTTCAAAGCTTTGATGAGTTCATCACAGTTAATATCGTCCGCCGTCCCAGTCCATTCTTTTTTTTTCTGTTACTGGTATAAATCATTTTTCTGTTAAATCGCTCTGAAATTCATATTCGCCCATTTGTTCTGCAAATACGCGACCCTGCAATGCATGCTGCTGCTCTATGTATCTGCGCATAAGTTTAGCTTTTTCTTCCTGCTCATCTACAAATAGCATCACATACAAATCATGTGCAGAAAATATTGTTGCAGCCAGCATGTAGTGTTTGTCAGGAAATTAATCTGTTCAATAGAATTCTTGAAAAACCGCGACTAGTTATGCGTCTATCCTAAAATGTTATAAAATCTTATTAGACGTCTTTAGAGGCTTCGTGATAACATTGTTTTAACTTGGCTGTATCTACGCCACGACAGTGATCACGAGCAATACAATCTATGACTCGATTGTCCAGATTAGAAAGCATCACAAAACAACCTGTGTTGCGACGAACATATTTTAGCACGTCGCAGTAAGATTGCGCCAGACAGAATTGCAACGAAAAGTGTTCCTTGATTTTGTTCATGTTGCTCCGATCGATTGTAATGTCAAATGCAATGACGGAGTCCTTGTCCCCATAAATGTCCTCAAAAAGGCTTTTATTTTATCTGGCTCTGATATTGTCTAGGTCTTTATTTCGCCGCCATTCACCCAATCAAATTCTCTAAGTGCTCTGTATTTGACCTGACACGGATTTAGCTTGTAAACTATAACGTTGTCCTAAGTATGCACGTTATTAATCAGCATATTCAAAAGTAGTTTTGTTTTGCCGCGACCTGTATGACCCATGATTATGTAATGACAATCAGAAAACAAAATGTGGTGCCTTGATGTTTCGATGTTCTTTTTTGAGTCTAAGTTTGTAGTTAGCACATCTATACAGAAAATATTTTATATGAATCTTTTGGTACACTTATTGGATAGGGAGACACTAGCAGCACTGCAACATATGTATTCTTTGACGAGTTTAATAAGCATGTGAGAAAAGAGGGATGCACCATGTCAGGACCGCTGAACATGTATGCTAACATGATTACAAATGTGGGCACAACAATTGATAACAGACGAGGCGGAAAAGCTAAGCAGACAAATCTTGCCAAGCATAGTTTCTTTTGACGACTACTTGTGATAGTTTTTCCAATGCGAGGTTGCTTTCTGTAGGAGTATGATTGGCATAGAGTAATACTGGCAACTATTTCACTACTTCTTCACCAGATATTTTACTGAAGACATGATACACTACGAATGGCGACATTAACATGAATTCCAGAATGATGGCAAACTTTGCCACACCGCCCACAGATTAAAATGGCTCAGCTACCAGAAAGTATGTGAAGGACATGGATAGCACCAAGTTTGGTGTAGACAGCGACATGATCATTAATGCGCCAGCTTCTGATGCCAACTGAAACATCAGGATGATTGGCGATATTTTACCTTTGCGGGCTACATAGCTGCAGTCCCGATAGGCACTGAATGGGCCACGGCAGGCATTTCTTCATTTTTTGACTCTATTTTGTATCTCGTGGATGTTAATTTTTGGAGCTTTCATCTTAGGTGTAGAATACTTAGGGAATTTTTATATCAACAATTGGCGTCTAGAATTCCTCAGTGATTAGGCCAGCTGGACTGCGCTTTAAGCGGGTACGGCTATAATAGGACCAGCTCTGTCTGTGTTTGGTGTCCCAAGCAAAAGTACATCACATTATCGTTTATATAGATTGTATTACTTTCAGAACCTTACTCTAATGATCTTGTGAAACAGAAAATGTTTCCTGTAAACAATATTGTATGTCAGAGATTGTGAGATCTCTACGGATCGTTACAAGTTGCTATTTGATGTGACTCATCATGATCCACCACAAACGTGTGTCAGAAAACATATACTACGATAAGACCAGATAGTGCTAAAATATATGAAATCATGCAAAGCTATTTTTCAGTGGCCAGAACTAGAAATGCACGAGGTTGTCAAAAATTTCTGCGATGAGGCTGGCTCAGATAAAATTGAATAATAAATAATAAACTCATTGGTAACGCAAACGGTGACGATTTTAATTCAAATTTTGTTCGTGCAATTATCGACTCCAAAGTCATCAACCGCAAGGTCTTCTGAATGGTTCAGAGGGTAAAGAAGACAAAGCTGACAACAAATGCATGGACAGTGATGTAACATTAAAAATGTCCAAAAGAATATTTCGTGGTACAATACCATAAAATCGTGATTTTTTATGAGGCAGCTGATTTGCAGTTTGAAGAAATAGATACGATTTTTCAAGTGATGGAGATGCCTGAGAATACGGATGCTGATGGTGATGATGAGGTAGAGAAACTGCAGAAAAGCCTGATTCCGCTGTGAAGTATTCATAATCGCTGCAACTGTAACTTGATATAAATATGCCGTAACAAACTGATATTCGAAAATAAAAAGACTGTGGAAGCGTACTATCATGTTATCAGTTAAGCTGAAAACACGACAACAATGCAGAAAGTGTGCTTTCCTTAGCAATTGGCTGTCTTCACGCGCGCCTTCCTAGTATACATAACCGGGACATTCTGCAATTTACATATTTTGGGGGCGCAAAATTACCTGAGGACAATTTTGAGAATCCGCTCGAAGCCAATGGAGACAATATACACAAATGTATACAACATTATATTTTTGATGAAGTAAAACATCTCTCAGGCACAATGAAAGCACTGGCACCAAAATTGTTCAAAATGAATACTAGACATATTAATCCCGCTCGTCGCATTAATAACACTGGTCTGGTAAAAAGAGCACAATTAGCTTAGTCGTATTAACTGATCATCATATTGCAATTTCAATCATATTAATGTCTGACCGAGGCGACATTCAAAGTCTAAATGAGGCAAACAACACTTCGTCCTCACCACCAAATCTGTAGTTTTCTTGACAAATTAGAACAAGCTTTAACTTGACAGTTAGTTTAGCGTATCAGTAAAATGATCCCTACTCTTTAGCTTGTCTACAGGTGCTGTTTTACATATCAATCTACGTTGTTGACCGTCATCTTTTCTCGAAGTCAAAAAAGGAAATATAAGCTGAGGTGTAAAATAAATACATTCATCTTTTTGTATGCGGTTATGATTATTTCTGTATATATTATATTTTTCACATACGTTATAAATGAAGCTGACAAACAACACGATTCCAGGTCGCTTATATCAACCTGCGATCACTTTTGTGTAAAAAAGTTACAGAGAGGTTTCATGTGGCTAAGTTTCTTTTGCTAGTACGCATATGCTGAAGTTTAATTCAATGGCGATATCGGCATAAAATCGAAGAGCAGAGGATAAAATTAGAAACCTGATCAACCATCCCGACATTGCTCTTCAAAAATCGGATAGCGCCATTTACCCCTGTGATATTAGACGTCATTTCAACGACGTCCCTAAATCGCGTTTTCGTAAGCAGCTGTTATTCGTTTTGAGTCAAGGTTGCTTACAATTATAATGTGTTTAAATGCTGATGAAAGTTGTCTTAATTTTGGGACAACGTAATGAATTGTTTTGCAATGGTCTTAATTTATGAGCCGCGTAATCGTTCGTGATCTTACATATTTTGCAAGGGAATGTCGCGACCAGTTTTCTAACCGGACATATCTGGCTATAATACCAGTAGCTTCATTGATATCTGGAAGCTAGTCCTCAATGTCAGCAATAATGTAATCTCATTCTTTATACATATAGCTTTTTCAAAAATGCGCTGAACGATGCTTCACTATGTTCGCTAAAGTCAGAAGACTCGTCACAGTCACCAATCAATACTACGATCTCAAACGCTAGTTTTAATATATCTGATGTAATCTCCATTGTTCAATTTTCTATCGTAGTCAGGACAAAATCCTAGTTGTTCTGTCTATAAGCCGAATATAGATACCCCTAGCCCCGATAATATTTGTGATAGGCGATATTCTGACAAGTTGTCTATGCCTCTGAAAAACGGACATTTGAATTCAAAAAGAATTTTATATAGGGCTAACAATGTAGCAACCAGGAAGAGTACCTGAAACTGCCCATAGTTTGAAAGCAGATGTCACTTCCAACGACATTTTCGCCCGTGTTATCTATGTATTTTCTAATGACGGGCTCAATTAATGTTCCCCAAAGACATGGTAACGTTACTGCAGCAGATTTATACCGATTGCCACGTGCCTCCTACGATATTATTTCTAACACCGGAGAAGGACGGTCAATTTAAAATTTAGATAGCTCCGAGCCCCCAGTCAGCAATGCCGACGGTGTAGGTGCATAAAATACGCAAGGTGAAAGGTATAACAATTTAATAAAATATCAGCTTATTCAACTATTTCATCTACAAAATTTCTCAACCGTAATTATTTCGACAAATACAATGACCTATTCCTGTGCCAATTACTATCTTCATACGAAATTACAGTCTTAAGAGAGTGTGTTTCCCTTCGGTGTTGATTCCGTTACTCATCTGTCCGCCTCTCGTTTCTCTCCTCTGGTTCATACGGAAAACTCGAGTCCGTGCTCTCTTTGCACTTCCGGAACTCTCTTCCACGCTTCCTTCCGGTACTACCCCTCCACCCAACTGCTTGCGTCAAAATGGACCTCCCATGTTGTCTCAGCGTCTTCTTTCTCTCCGATTCTCGGGTGTCGCCTCTCCGGAAAACTTCATCAGAAGCCTTTTGTTCCAAATCCAAACTAGGATATCATAAGAATTCCTTCCGCCCTTTTACTAGTGCACAACGTATGCTCTCAGAGTACATCTAACGGCTCTCAACTTCTTTGCGATCTTCTCCTCACGAGATTTACATCTGTACTAATGTTCCAAAATGAATGAAGCTGGAAAAACGTCTCGATTGCGCGGGAAGCTCTGCCCTAAATTTGAATCTCTCGGTTCCAATTGGCTACGGCCATGTCTCTTTGAAAACTGCCCTGAGGTAATTTCTCACTTACCTGTCCCACTGAATTCCCGGTCGGGACATCGCTGACTGAGTGCAAAGCAAACAAAGGCGTTCCGACTCGGACGTATAATTCCGTTTGAATTTAGCCTCGAATAGGCCGTTGCGTAACGGTTACACAACCGACAGGCAGTTTCTTTGTCCAGAATCGGGTCTATAGTGGAAGCATTACGTAATACTTATTAACATATTCAGGTGCTCTCACTACGAAGTGACTATAAGAAAATATGTCTATACATGAACGTGAACATCAGCAAATTTGCCCCACAAGGTGACACTGTTATTTTTTCTCGGCTATATATCCAGATATGACTAATGGACACACTGCAGGGACTGTAACTAATTTGAGCAACAGATTGTGGTTGGCATTATATGATACCACTAAGACAAATTTTGCTTTATGTGATGTGCTTTCACCAATTGCTCCAAGACGAATTTCACCTTTCATATCAACCATTTCAGAACATACATGCACTCAATTCGATGTTTTGTGTACAACTGATATAGAGATGGCACGCACATTTGCAGTCACTTTCATTTATAGGTTTTGGTTGCAAAATTGGCTTTGATTTTTATTTTTGGGGCTTTGCGTTAAACTAATATATAGACATCACAGAATGAGTAGACATTTTGTGAAAAAGCGGACATATTGACATCAAAAATGGCTTGCAGTCCAATTGAAGATTGTGCTATCTGATAAAAGGGTAACAAAACATGGCCAGAAGTTTTCTGCAAAACTGATATATACATGAAGAAAATGGCCTTCGCTTTGATTTGGAGGTTATGTGTAAATATCAGTTCTATGCAAACCTATCTATAGAGACATAAAAGGGAAACGGTTATGTTGAAATCTAAATAGCAGTTAGTTCAACCGGTTACTGATTGAACGGGGACTGGTATACTAAAACCGACTGACCTTTTTCCATAGTCACATTCTTTCTTTTTTTAGGTAGAGCTGGTGGTCTTACATAGCTGCAAATTTAGGTATCCCACATTGTTGTGTCTCAACAGTGTCTTCAGGTATGGTTACTAAAATAGCGATGTATGGACTACGGAACCAGATGCGTTGCCCTCACAACTGGGGTTTAACATAATACTTGTATTGTCTCAAAGAACCTACACAAGTCCATACAAATTAACGAAGTCACAGAGCGGAAACCATCTGATATCTTCTAAATATTCTTAGCGATTATGTTTTCTGTCTTAGATTTTCACACCACAACTAAAACACTATACTTTATCTCCTCTACACGCATACAAATCATTTCTCCTCTAAAGCTTTGGGGCTAGATCCTGCCATATGCGTAGCCCGTGACAAAAAAAAATAAGGTCAAATATCCAAAGCCGGAATTGGTTCATTGGCACAGAAATAGAGGACATGATGATGACATCTAGACTGACAAACACATATTTTTGTGAGGTCCACCGTTTTGACACGAATATTTTGATCTTGTTCTTGACTTAATGTTCTTGGCCCTTTAAACACGTAAATACTTACCATACCACTAGATATGAAGTTGTCCTTTTTCGTCGCGTTACTGGTAGCCTTATATTTTAGATCATCCAATGGAAAAACTGTTACAACACTAGGTGTTAAATTAAGAAGCAGAAAAAACTCAAGATGCAAGTAAAATCAAGGCACAGTTTATTATTCTAAAATACAAAGTGAAAATTAAGAGATCCTTTAAGTACTGTGAATTAGATCCCCCAAATCCTGTTTTATCACACGTCCAAAAGTATAGACTGCTCCGAAAGAATATAACAGTCTTGAATGTCCTAATATACCACAACTATGCAATTCAGAATGTCCTTGAATGAGTTCTCAATAATTCCCAACATAATGTGTTAATGTAAAGTCAATGAATAATTTCAATAAATAATTCCTCTCGAATTATATCTGAACACAACTATAAAATTTGATAGCAAATTGATTTGAGAGATTTATCTAAGTTAGGAATCAAATATTTCTTTATCGGGTCCACATTTTTAAATGACCTAGATGTAAATCATTCTAATGGCCCGTTCCAAACAACTTGCAAACTAGTTTGGTTCTAGAATATTTTGAACTCAAAAAGTTATATTAACATCTTATTTATAACTTACAATGATGAACAAAAGTTAACTTTGTTAATTTATTGTTTACAAATGATCATTTTCTTAATGTACATACTACAATCATGGACAAAAGTGAAGCAATATAAATATACATAGCAACTCAATATAGTCTCTTCGTCTGTCAACGCTCCTATGTTTGACTTTACCAGGTTACGTTTCTCTCCCTACATACAT
>JAECUM010027510.1:0-37763 GCA_016617855.1 Megalonaias nervosa
TTTTTTTTTTTTTTTTTGTTTTTTTTTTTTTTTTTTTTTGCTGTGAAGCGTCCAAAATCATGCATTGTTCCTGAATGCTTCATTTAGATTAATGACGTGATGGACACTTTGTTGATGCAAGTGCATGTTATTATTATTACTATCAAACATGATAAAGCAGTTGCTATAATCGTAGTGAGCATCAGCACTTCCACGTGTCTATTTTACTTTACATAAAGTATATCTTTTTTTTCTATGGATAAAAGAGCAAGTTCTTTAATTAATGAAGACATAATCATTTAATTGTATATGGACATGAACACTCTATTTCCTTTTGCGATTGTAATGTCTCTTCCTGAATGACCTTTGCCCTGGAAGAAACTCTGGTCGACCTCTAAAAATGAACATATTTGCATAAAGTTAATTTCTTTCTACCACAATTAAGTGAGAGAAGAAAAGTATTATATCCAGTTTTGTGCAGAAAATTTTTACTGCCTATAAGATTGATGTTTTAGTATAAGGAAAACTATGCTAAATTGCAACGTCTTCATACTTGCCACAGAGTAAAGTGTTTTTGCTTTACTTTTTGGAGCATTCGGTAGTGTCAAATATTGATCGCATAGCCCAACAACTGTTGAGAATAGTAGAGTAATAGTTGCAGACAAAAAGAAATCATTAACATCGATACAGAGAAAAATTAAGAAATGAAAGAAAGGTTTATATTTCATTTTGTTTTTCATTTTTTAAAATTGTTTTAATGATTGACAAATAAAATGATGATAAAGCATCTGGGACATTAATAATCTTATAATTTCTCAGAGTAAATACAATGAATTCAGACTGACATATCATTGCCATACATCCATGTGTAGAGACAGTTCGAAAAATGGAGACAAAGTTGCTGTTGTCTTTGCACCACCCACTGCTCATTCTCTAAGATCCTAGAAATAAACTGACTCTTTACAAAAGTCAGATTTCATCACCTTTTTGAATTCCATTTCTACACTTGCAAAACTTTAAACTAGAAGAGTCGTTAATATCCAAAATGTTACAGAAACATTATTTGCTCATAAAATCTGGAAAAATATTCTGCACTGTTGCTCGAAGTACAGTGAAAGTGGTAATAAAAGGGCAACGCACACGATATAAACATTTTGTGTAAAAGAGGTCATCTCCTCCGATTTACATATTTCTGTTACTACATCCATTCCATGAAAATGGCAGGGTTATGAATGTGCACTAACTCTGTATGTATGTATGTATGTATGTATGTATGCATGTAATGTATGACTGACTTTCTTTATTTCCGCTTCAAAAAAGATTTCATTCAGTTATTTTTCATTATTACACAACAAAGATAGGAACATTTCTTGACATTGATGGATTTACAACACACTAAGCATGTTATATATATATATATATATATATATATATATATATAATATATATATATATATATATATATATATATACATATATATATATATATATATATATATATAACAATAACATATATATATACATACATACATACATACATACATACATACATACATACATACATACATGTATGTATGTATGTATGTATGTATGTATGTATGCATGCTGTTTGGTTCCCAAGAACATTTTTGGGTAATTTATCTTCCTAATTTGACATTGAAAAATTTATAATATAAAAATCATGCTTAATGAAAACTAGTCTGCTTACTTGATACAACTGAAAAAATATTCAAATAACTGTAAGTGAAATTTCAAAAGATAAAAAATAAAAATAAAACTATAACGTACTGAACCATTCGTACAAGTACTAGTTTAAAAGTTCATCACGTAATTTATTTAATAATTAGGACATATCAAACGTGGAAAAACTTGTCCCAACGCTGGGCCCACGCATATATTCCCGTGTAGGTCAGCTATTTGGGTTTGACTTCTTTCCTAAAACACGCTTAGTACTTTGACATTGATCGCAATACAAGTTTTCCCTGAATGTTTCGCCAATTACAAATTCCACTTTTAACAGAGGCAGTCAACTAAAGCGCTTTCATCTGATTCTGCCAACAACTTTATTATTTTTTTAAAATCTCAATAGGAACTGAATAGAATAAGCATTTGTTATATTTTTAATTTAATTGTTAAGCCACAATATCATCCAAAATAAGACAAAAAGACATGCTCAACTGCAAGGCGAGGATCAACAATTCGATCCCACTCGAATAATCGACACATTGTGACCTTGCGAGATGTTATTAAAATATGTTAAAAAGTAGATCTACTTGTAGAAATGTAACTTGGAAGAGAACGTGAATATCAGTCCCCTCCCACACCCATCTCTCTCTCTCTCTCTCTCTCTCTCTCTCTCTCTCTCTCTCTCTCTCTCTCTCTCTCTCTCTCTCTCTCTCTCATTGAAAATATGTTTTATTCATCATTTAGCTCAGTATTTTGAAAGTTTTCAATGCCGAATCAAGCATCGTTATAGCACTGTTGTATTGTACACCATACTGCTTAAGTGGAAAAGGGAGTGACCTTGTTGTCAATATAAACCAACAAGGCGACTTTTAGCTGGCAATTTATGATACTTGTGATTTCCCGCGAAATTTCTGGAAAGCAGCGCTAGTGGGCGGGGTCGATTGGGTTCATAGAGGTGTTTTCACACTTCTAAATTTGCACATAAAATAAAGCATTTTGAGAAAAATGTTTGTACAAAAGTGATTTTATTCTATTATATACTGAACATAATGATATGTGATGCGAGAATATATTGCATCTGTTTATATTTTTCTCTTCAGTCTAAAGAGAAGTAAATCTAATTGTTTTGCAATGTTCATTATTATTATTATTATTATTATTATTATTATTATTATTATTATATTCTTGTCACCGTATTTGATGGAAAGATTCTGGCTATTACTGTCTTTAAGAAACTAGGCTGATGGCGCAGTCTCAGATATCAAGTACTTCTCGTCAAATCCTGGCTGTCCATACTGACGCCTTTTGGGGAGTGTGTTGGGCATCGGCAATTTAGCAACATTACCAGTTCCCATAGACCACCTCTGTGATAATATTCTGTTATTGCATCGATTTAGGTTGGTGACTAAGTGGTGTCAAATTACAACAACAAAGATCTGCCGTATCATAAAGCGGATGCAGATTGGAGTCTCTGTTGTTTGTTCTACTGATTACTCCAAAGAAACCGCACAGAACCAGATCTGATGGCTCATTATACGATGGCATATTTGGTTTTGCGCAGTTTGTACTTGGGATCGTCTCATAAGCCATTATATGCGTTACTTCGTTATTTTTCTGCTCTCTTCGCCTTGCTCTAATGTCTGCTGGTACCGAAATGTCGCCTTTACTTGGTGTCTCGTACGTACCTCTTTCCAATATGGAAAGTCAGTGTAAAACTGCTGCATAAAAAGTTGACAACAACTGCTCGCTCTGCATCTTTCGATGTCTCAGTAAACAGTTGCTTGTCCATGCATGTTCGTTTGGTACGTTGTTTTATTTATACTCCCGGACACGTATGCATGGACGCATAAGACGGGATAAAGGAAATGAAACTTGCATCTTTTCATGTGTCTGTCAGTGCTAAGACATATTGGTTTGGTTTGAGTATTTACTAGACCAGGGGACCGTGAAAACTTTTCTGAACGTACCACTGTATACTGCAATTGTATTAACACCAACAATTCAATGTTCTGGGGCAGAAGCCTGGCACTTTTTTGTTAAATTTATGTCGTTAGCTGGAAAAATGGTTTCCTCTGATTTATAGCAAAATAACACCATATTATATCCATGATACTATCTGGAAAAAAAAATCTTATTTATCTTGAGATAATAGAAATAGAAAATAGTTCAGCTCAAAAGAAAATCACTGTCCCACTCCACCCCGAAAATCAAATGGTCATCCCCTTTAGTAGACGCATTTGCTACGTGCATGTTAACTATTGTATTAGATGCAGTCTAAAAGCTGTAATCGAAGTGGGAAAATTAAGCTTACACTATAGTTAATACTGTTAAAAAATCGTGCTGACAGTCGAGAGCATATTGGTAAAAATTGAAAGCGCTGATACTGAAGCCAACAATTTATTAGCCACACTTTTGGTCGAATAGGGAGAAAGTAGTAAACATAAAACACACTTACTCAGCAAACCAGAAAATATCTAGTAGATTTGAGAAAATTGCGTAATGTTCAGACATGAAACAAGTGCGCTCCTGAAAATCGTAGAATGATTCGCAGCCTAATAAAGGAAGAGATGTATTTGACACATTGACATACGCTAGTAAATAACCTAAACATGACATGTGTTTTTTTTGTTTTCATTTAATCCGAAAATTTTCGTAATGTTGGCTTTTGGTTCGATCATGTATCACGATATTCCATTTGGCCACAGCGTTGGCATGCGTGACACGTGTCAATCAGGATATTCCATTTGGCCACAGCGTTGACATGCGTGACACGTGTCAATCAAGATATTAAAGATTCATAAATATATGGCCAAAAACACATATGTGTTTGTTCCGAGTAGGCGGAAAGAACGAGTCTGACGCAATGTAGGAATATGTTGAGGCCTTCGGGCAGAGACGCATGTTCCTACGTTGTGTCAAAGGGCTTCTTTCCCTGACTCTAAACTAAACAAATTTGTGCCTTTGTATTTGTTGCATATCCCATATATAGTCGGGCATTCTTTAAAATTTTTGTAATGTATACTTTTATAAATATGAATTAGGCATTTAGCGTTTAATGAATGATTTTGTACAACCTCTGAAAAATCCCGTTTTGACGTATGTAACCTGGGCTAGGCCTAGATATACACTGTGCAGTTGTGTCATCACTCAGTTTGTATTACTGAGATAGTCATTAAATCTTTAGCTTTGAATGTTTCAAAAATGTTGTATGGGATATATGAATTGATTTAAACAGTCATATCGATATTTCATTACTTCTCTAACTGAACATAGATTTTGGACTAGTAAGTGACCCTTTTATTATATACTATACTTACTGAATACACACACTCTACTTCCAAGCCAGTGTCGGGCCAAATTTCATAAAATATACAGTACTTAAATAAAATCAATTTTATACAGAAAGCTCGTTATTTTACAGTTCTTTCAAACTTTCTATTTTTATGTTTTCATTACAAGAACTTATTTATACATTGAACAGAAAGTGATAATTTAAGTGTATTTTTAACACAGCCAATATTCGATCTCTTTGTAACATACACACTAGATTTTTATGAATCATTTGAATATTTTTAACAAGAAAATTCTAAATAATATTGTTCTGTTTTCATCTCTTTTTTTCTACTTGAATAATAGCAAGAATTTAAACCGTAGAGAAACATGCAATTCCCAGTGGGTACCAGTAATGAAAATGTCTCAACATCAATATTGTAATAAAATATAATTCTTCTTAATCTGCGTCACAATCAATACAGCTGCTGTTCTCTGTGACACCTTTACAAGTGTTTGTCAGTTTTATCCTTGCTACACAAATTCGATTCCTCTGTAACTTTAATAGACAAATCCTAAGTCAGTCAAATTAAATTTACCCCTTAAAATATGATTCCGTTGACCATATGTTTGAAACTCTGACGCTGGAAAGGATTGTTACTAAGTTCGAAGTTTAGATGCAAAATTTTCTCAAACGTGGGACATTTCTAACCATTCTCTCTCTCTCTCTCTCTCTCTCTCTCTCTCTCTCTCTCTCTCTCTCTCTCTCTCTCTCTCTCTCGTTTGATGTTACTTTGCACACCAGCTTCATCTGCGAACTCATGGTCAAACATTCTGTCCAAGATACTGCTATCCACTTCAACTAATTTTAATTTATCTGCCTTGATACCTAGAAATGCAAATAACTGCTTATCGCTATTACGGTAGTGTCCCATTATCCCCAGCGCGAAAAGCGGTAATTTCCACCAAATATGACTTCATTTCTCAAAGTTACAAACGTGTGATGTCATTTTTTAATAATTTTAAATGTATAGTAATAAATCGTTCCGGATATGTTATAAGTATTATTTTATATTTCAAGTTGTAAAAGTTGTTTCAGGTGGGTGTGCGATAGGGGAATTTTGGGTGTACGATAAGGAATCACAGATTGAACATCTGTATTGCATGTCAGATTAGACATGTAATATTAAATTGGTATGTAAGAAAATTATATTTGTAATATTCAACATTAAATTTTAACAGATACAATCATTTTCTAAAAAGAATGAGTAATTTGTTGAACATTTTGTCATGAATAAAGAAAACACAATGTTAATATCATTACAGTCGCAACAAGAGTCCTCGGGAATTTTTGTACTTTCCTTACTGATGGAAACTACCGACGTACCGGTACAGTGGAAAATTACCGTGGTAAGAACCACTGGAAAACAAATACCGCGGAAAACCGGTCTTACCGCGGACCTCTAGTATTTACAGCAAAGAAACACAAGTAGGTTATTATTTTGGAGGTACTTGGTAAAAAAATGTACTGCCCAAGGACACACAACAGTAATCGACCTGTGGGCTGATCAAGTGGTAGAGTTCGAACACGCGTCCAGATTAATAGCGAGTCAGGCACGCTAACCACTAACCATCGCAGCTCTGAGCTACATGTTTATTTTGTAGTAGTGTTATTTTTGTTCTTGTCTTTAAAGTAATCTATATTTAGGGACAGTCAAAATGAAATAACTTTTCTCAACATTTGCACAAAAATTAATATCATGCATATTAAATGCAATAGATGATTTACCTATTTTGGCTACCATTCCGTATTCATTCTGATAATTAGAATTCACCCTTCCATTCTATAATAGTTTAAAATGTTAAGGTCATTTTTAAATATTTCTAGGTGTATCCTTGCATCTTTATGTCTCTTGTTCTCAAGCTTTGTTAATGCCTAAGTAAGAAGCAACTTTGAATAATGCACATAATAAAGAATACAACTGCAAGCTCATAAAAGAACAAATTGTTCGATGTTCGCTGAGACGGAGTATACATAACACAGGCCCACAGGACTTATACAGTGACTGCTTTACAAAGTGGTAAAGCTTGTCTCACCCCCACTCTCTCCCTAGATCCCCATTAACATGACCATACACTGGACAAGAAACGATATTAAATTAAACAAATCTGGAAGTCCTTTGACAAATATCGTCTCAGCCTCATATTTATGTGACATATCAGGCAATTAAAACATAGAAAATCACGTTGCTGTAGACCCCAAGGATGCAATGTAGCCATAAATACAACTTCAAAGTGACAGATAATCTTACTTTTTATGATAAAAGATACGAAAGAGAAAAAGGAACATATGTACAAAATCTGTTTATCAGATGTTTGTTCATCTTTAGAGGACATTCGTGTTTTATATACGCCATAAAGACAATGGTGTGCGAAGCAGATCCTTTGCTGGTAAGTAATTATTTGTGTAAAGTATATTTGCGTCAAATTGCGTGTGTTGTGAGGGCGTGTGTTTGTGGGTGGGTGGAGGGTCTTGTGTGACCTAATTAGACTAGTATTAAGAGTATTCATTTCTGCACCTCCGACCTCTGTTATGAATAAGAGTATTCATTTCTGCACCTCCGACCTCTGTTATGAATAAGAGTATTCATTTCTGCACCTCCGACCTCTGTTATGAATAAGAGTATTCATTTCTGCACCTCCGACCTCTGTTATGAATAAGAGTATTCATTTCTGCACCTCCGACCTCTGTTATGAATAAGAGTATTCATTTCTGCACCTCCGACCTCTGTTATGAATAAGAGTATCGTCGTGGATATGCATTAGTGGTAGCTCAACCATGACATCTTTGGCTCTTGAGCGCTCTTATTAGCTCAGAGTTTAAAACCATAATATGCAACCCACTTTCTTTTGGGAGTTTCCCCATTGAATGTCGAGGATTCTGTTTTACAAGCAAAATGATCTCAAGAGACATCAAATAAACCTACATCGAACTAAATATCTTTTTGCGTTCAACTGTTGAGGTTTTGGACACAACAGGATCACAATACTGGTAGAATATCACATGCATAATACTCGGATGAAGTGGGCTGAGTTTGTCAAAGTGTGTTATATATCCAATTTGCATCACACCATCTGAATTTTTATCGATTCTTGTGTTAGTTTGTATTGGGAAATTTTCCATCTCAAGGCCGAAGTGTACTCTGTAACACTTAAATTAGAGTCATATCACTAGTTCGTGGTGTTGATCTTGAAGTTATCAATTATGGACTGAGAATATGAGATTTCAAGTGAAAGCATTTATAAATGTACTGACAGTCTTAGAATTGATCTGTTATGGAACTACTCATGCACAGAGAATATGACATTTAAGAAGAAACTATTTATTACTGTACCGACAGCCTTAAAACAAAGGGGCCGTACTTCCCTTCAGATAGAAAGCTACCTGACTCCAGACCTGAACAGTATAAATTAGATTTTTCTAATGCCCGCCAGTTAAATGTTCACTCAGGTGCATGCCGAGGAAAGACTAAATAGGAACCAGGCATACAAATGAATCAAGACAGGAAAAGAAGGTGGGTGATTTAGGAATACATAATTCCGTAATATGGTAGTTTTTCGAAATATTGTGGCCAAATTAGTTTGAAAGACGAGCATAGGAAAAAAATCAATAGACGGAAAATAATCTGAAAAATATGGACCATTATGTAATAGCATCTCTAACTGTGCTAGAATAAATATACTGACTAAAATATACAGATAGTCATGCGTTCATGCGATTTATTTATGCAGAGAAGAATTTCCCGCCGCAGTCATAGCTTTTAAAACGGAAATGTCTACAATCATCTCTGTCTACTGGACTTTAAAAGTCTCAGAACCTCATTTCCGAATTGAAATTTGTATCACGTTGCTTTACGCAATCCTGTTTTTCATATATTAAATAGTGAGCACCATTCGATGGTTAGTATCTATTTATTAAACTGTAACTATAATGCATTAAAGAAATCATCGAATCTGTTAGAACTGACAGTAGTATTAACAAAAGAAGCAACAACAGCCTGACGAATAAAACTGGTAAATGTTCAAACAGTATAAGTAGTGTCGGCAGTAGCAAAAGTGGTGCTTGCAACAGTAGTTCGGGTATCAGCAATATTAATAGTGGAAGTGAAAGTAGTAGTAGAAGTAGTAGAAGTAGTAGTAGTAGTAGTAGTGCTGGTAGTAGTAGTAGTAGCAATGTGTAGTTATAGACGGTATCGTCGTGGTCTCTTTATAGTACATGTAGTGGTAGGTCGGTGGCGATGGAGGTGGTATTAGTGGTAGTATCGGTGGCGATGGAGGTGGTATTAGTGGTAGTATCTGTTGCGATGGAGGTGGTATTGGTGGTACTATTGGTGGCGATGGAGGTGGTATTAGTGGTAGAATTGGTGGAGATGGAGGTGGTATTAGTGGTAGCATCGGTGGCGATGGAGATGGTATTAGTGGTAGAATTGGTGGCGATGGAAGTGGTATTAGTGGTAGTATCGGTGGCGATGGAGGTGGTATTAGTGGTGATATCGGTGGCGATGGAGGTGGTATTAGTGGTAGTATCGGTGGCGATGGAGGTAATAGTAGTGGTAGTAGTCAGACAGTATCAGTAGCATTGGTTGTTGCTGTTGGTGGTGCTTCTGCCCACAGTAGGGGTCGTAGCAGTGTTATGGTGTTAGTGCTTCTGCCCAAAGTAGGGGTTGTAGTGGTGTTATGTCAGTAGTACTTCTGTCCAAATAAGATGTCATAGTGGTGTTTTGTTAGTGGTGCTTCTTCGAAAGTAGGGGTCCTAGTGGTGTTTTGTTGGTAGTGCTTCTGTCCAAAAGTAGGTATCGTGGTGTTGTTTGGTTGGTGGTGCTGCTAAGGATGAGATGGGTAATGATGATGATGATAACGAAGTTATCTTTGTTTGTTTACATGTCTTCTTAGTGGAACCAATCCAGACCGTCCTGAGGACCAGGATTAATGATACACTGCAAGAAAGGGGTTCTGCTCCAAATTAAGATGGCATATTTACGATGCTTCCTTTGCAAAAGCAATTATAACGTTCCAGCATTTCTGCCACATTAGCACGAACAAGATCTTACAAACTTGTATCGGTGATAAATTGTTTCTTCCAGAATACTTAATCAAGTCGTTATCCATTATTACATTATAATGAGGGAAGAATAGTTGAACCGTGATATTTTCGGGTCCTAAAGTACCAATGAGCCATTCTGAAGTAAATAAAACCTGTCCAAAGAGCCTTTTGTGTAGAGCCAGATACATTAATGCACTTTTGTTTCGATGCCATCAATGCGGGTTGTGGAATATATATCAGCGCTATTTACATATAGTACTCCAGTAAATCAAGTTCCTGCTTATTTTATTACTTAAATGGGAAATCCAGAGAACTTGTATTTCGTTATAGGCAGCATCCATCTAGAGGTCCTTGTCCAGTACATACGCCCTTATCTCAAAGTATATGGAAGGTTTGGACAAAGAATATGCACTTTATTATATACAATATAAATTTTACTACACAATATGCAATCTGCGAGGAATTGTTTTTGGTTTTAATTTCTTAGCCGCACATCTCAACGGTCCCGCAACCCTCTTTTTAAGCTTTTAGCAAGTCTGAAGTTTATCTTTCCGTGGCAAATTAGGTATCTAAAAATCGTGCGTCATCTTAGTCTCAGTTGTCCCAGGTTTTCTCCATGTGGCTGATAATATAAATCTTTGCTGTGTATTATTCAGTATTAAGTGAAATAATAAGAAAAAAATGGTCGTACGTTATAATGATCTAGTATGCCATTCGGTTCGTTGGCGTGGTCGGTTTCGCTAATACTGCAATATACCTTACCATAGGAAACATTTCCAAACGCTGATAGATTGAACAGACGAACGAAGTATGTGCACTAAATCACAAATAGATTTTAAAGCTAGGTTTACAAAGGGAAGAAAAGTTTGAAGAATTGCTATTTTTGTTTGAAAAAGCAACATGCAGCTACTTCTCCCGAACATTTCAAATGTGATCAGTTGTAAATGACACCTTTAGAAAGTAAAATGTTTTAAAAACGCCTCAAACCCCAAGCCCCTGAAGATAGCCAAATATCATAACGCCTCAAATCCCAAGCCCCTGAAGATAGCCAAATATCATAACGCTTCAGACCCCAAGCCCCTGAAGATCGCCAAATATCCTTATCAAACGTTCTATGTCGAAAATTCTATGCAAATCATAGCAGTGTTTGAAACGGACCATAGTGTGTTTTATGTGAAATGCAACACAGAAACATTATTTATAAAATTAAATCGCGTTGGATGAATTGGAAACATAGAGCAGGCAAGTTGTACCTTATGGTACACGAAGAGTCATAACTGGTAATAAATAAAAATTCTGAGATAAGTCCAAGACGCTTTAAATAATACAAACTACTATTAAAAAAACGCATTGAGTTTCAACGATGATTTTTTTGTTTGAATCAAGCAGAATCTCTTTCCTCACTTTTTCTTGTACTTCGAAAAACAAAACATAACAAACAACGAATATGTAAAGTTGTTTTTTTTTTTTTCAGCAGAACAAATAACTGATTGTTGGACGGTATAGAAATTTTGTATTTATTACCTTTGTTGAAACTGTAAAATAAAAATAACATTTGATAACCAGGGAATACTTTAAAATAGTTGTCTTGTGCCAGGGACGTTCAAATGCATTAATATTCAGAGCTTACCTCAATAGATGTGTCTATCAGGAAATAAATAAAATGGCAATGAAAATATTTAGAGGTTAACATTTGAGAGGTAAAATACTTTGGATTTTTTCCAATCTAATTTACACGTGTCAATTTAGAACCAAATCCACTTTTTATGACGTACACGTGCCTCGATCACTATATTATGGCTGCATGACACGCAGCTAAATGTGGGCACCTGTTCGTAAATTATTTTCAGTTCTTTCACGCTACTCTCTAACCTTATAAATTAATTACTTTCATCAGTTTCTCAAGCGCACGAGAAAGCCTCGTATTTCCTGAAATACCAGATCTACAAACATAATCAATGAAATCCGGCTTTTAAGGTCATAAAAACCAGGTTGTTAAAGTCCTCTGGTAAGCACTTTGTAGGTTTTTTCGCGTGATGTTAATCCCGGATCCAAAAGAACCGATATAAGATTGCAAACAAACATTAAGTAGATCAATGTTTCATTGCATTATCAACTTCTTTGCCAGACGAAAATAGTAGAACACGTACTGCAGTACAGTTGCTTTAAATTTAATTATTTCTGCCTTTATTCCCCAAGTTACGTAGACTTTGGTGACTACTATTATAGTCGATGATGCCAACCTATATCAGGTATTACTTAGAAGAAAAATTAAATAATGAGGTAAAAGTATGATCTGATACCTTCATCGGCTTCCAACTCCACTGCTCTTTTGTCAAGTAATCAAGAAAGGATCAAATTGTGGTGAGAGACCTTTCCAACATTTGGTCCTCCTCTCGTGTATAACTGAATCTTCGGGGTATGTCCACACATTAATTTGAAATTCATCCACCACCCTTTCACGTTCATTAACTCTCATTCTAAACATTAGTGAAATACTTACCGTGTGTACTCGCTTATAAGGCGAGCCCAATCGCAAACTGCACAAACCGAGATCTGCCGTCGTAAAATGCACCATCAGATCTGGATCTGTGTAGTTTCCTAGGAGTAATCATTAGAACAAACAACATAGACCCTGATCTACAAGAGTATTATTCGACGTCGATTTATAAGCGAGTACAGACGGTATTAAACTCAGTTTCGTGACTATACGACTAGATGATGATGATGATGATGATGATGATGATGATAATAATAATAATAATAATAATAATAATAATATTAATAATGCAGCAACAACCGTTTCTCGTTCGGTTGGAGCCGTTTCCATTACTATCCTGAGTTGGTGTGGTTACAACGTCACTTGCCACTCAAGATAAAGGCCGTCCGTATGAGAACAATAGCTGTGGAATGGAACTATACAGGATTAGATTTTTTTATGCGGAGTACCTTCATTTTTTACTGACATCAATAAATTCTACTGCGTAGACGGGGATACTTCCTACATAATGGGTTATTTTACTGCTATAATTATTGACGCAGTATAATTAAAATTGGATATTTAATGTGTTGAACTTATTCATATTTTTCGTTTCTCGATTCTTATTTGCTAAATTTATTTATTGACAAGATTTTTGGAAAAGAAAAGTATAGAGTCTAGCTATTGTCCGTTTCTATACTTAATTGCATATTTTTCAATCAAGCAAGTCAGCCATCTCGAAACAGTAGCTCTCGACTCTTTATTTCAAAGAGCCTTACTGTGGCATTCAATCTTAATATGTAGTGGTTTAGTTAGACAGTTATTATTCCCACAATGGTTTGTAGTTTTACAGTCATGGACAACATAATGGCTTGTAGTTAGACAGTCATGGACAACATAATGGTTTGTAGTTAAACAGTCATGGACAACATAATGGTTTGTAGTTAGACAGACATGGACAACATAATGGTTTGTAGTTAATCATAATCCGCCCAATGGCTTGTAGGTAAACAAACAGATGATGGCTTGATTTATAATCCACACGATGGCTTGTAGTTAGACAGTCATAAACCACACGATAGTTTGTATTATCGACTGG
This sequence comes from Megalonaias nervosa, assembly GCA_016617855.1. Lineage (NCBI taxonomy): Eukaryota > Metazoa > Mollusca > Bivalvia > Unionida > Unionidae > Megalonaias > Megalonaias nervosa. The sequence goes on from JAECUM010027510.1 coordinate 13,618, forward strand.
AATTGACCTCACGATGGCTTGTACTTGGAATGGCATAATCCACACGATGGCTTGTAGATACACAGTCATGGACCACACGATGGTAAGTAGTTAGACAATCATAATCCTCACGATCGCTTGTAGTTAGACAGTCATGGACACACGATGGTTTGTAGTTATTGATGGACCATGCAATGGCCTGTAGTTAGTGTGAATTCCGACGATGTCTTTTAGTTAGACAGTCAAAGACTACACGATGGCTTTTTCACAGAAAGACTTCTTATGGTATGTAATTTACTAATTAAATGGTGCTAATCGGATAACGTGTATGGCCGCCATTTGTAGCTATTTTAGAAACCGTGTTATTGTTATTTCTTTTGAACAGATTGTCATATAGACATTGAATTTTCACAACATGGCTTCTTTTAGTATCGAGTTAATTATACATAAAATAGTGCAGATCAGTCTTCCAGAATGATGATTATGGGGTCCATCTTGAAAATCGTTATCATTTCTCCTCCGGAAGGTATAGTTGTATTGACGTGAGGCTTTCATTAAAATGCTTCTTACGATGTATCGTTGATTCGAAATGAAAATGATGTAGTTTTGACCTCATAAAAAGTGTAAAGTCTCGCAAAAGATAGGTCTCTTGAGAGGATGTCCATATCGACGTATTTTGCTTCTTAATTTAATTTTTCTTTTAGTTTTTCCTTCTTTTGTTATTTATTGTTTTGCTTTGTTATTTGCATAGTCGTATCGACATGCGGTTTTCATAAAAACACTATGTTTTTATGTAACTAGTAACGAATGAAAATGGTGTTTCATCTGACCTCCAGCATGACACCACAGTAGCAAACTAAACATCTTGTTATTGCTATTCCTCCTGTAGGAATATTTTCATTAGAATCAAGCTTTCACTTAAAACATTTTAAATATTGTCATTAGTTCTGAATGAAAATGCTGCAGTTCACACCACCAACATGTATGACCATATAATTGTGATGGAGTTTGAAAACCAGACATCATTGACCCTATGGTCAAGTCAAAGGGGAATGTTTGTATTTATATAAAACATTGGGCTAATGGAAACAGTGACTTGTAATATACAGTAACTTGTAACATACAGTGACTTGTAATGTACAAATAAACTTCATATTTAATTGCATTCCAATAAACAACTTTAAGGTCAAAGGTCTAGGCTTAGGTTTTTAGCTGTTCTGGCTAGTAAGCACGATATACAGTTGATTTGGATTTTTTTCACACCATGTATGTGGATGTAAATAAAGAATGCCTTTATTGATATCAGCCCTAAAGCTTTGGTTTCAAGAAAATATTAATTGTAGATTTGACCAAATTGTCATGTAATTGTATATCGAAATTGTTTTTGCCAATAAGTTTGGTGAATTGTTTTATCAATAATATCAGATTATAGATTAAAGACCATGACAACGACTTTTATACAAAATGTGTGCCATATCTCATGAAGAAGTGAACACGAACATGTAAGAAAATATTTTTGTTATAAATGTGGTATGTAGGAGTTTCTCAAGACGATCAGAGATGGTTTTAATACTTAGCAGTTTTAGAAAGATTTTAAAAAGAAAAAACAAAAAACAAAAAAACAAAAAACAAAACAACAACAAACAAACAAATAAACGGACTTATCGTGGATTCCTAGAAATTCATTCTGGTCAGTTCCTTCTGAAGTGTGATGTTTAACAATGGTAAGATAACTAAAGAAACTTCCTTTAATGTGATTCCCTAGCTTAAAGCTTAATATTCCATTAACAGAAAGAGCCACATATTTCGTACGAGTAAACACCATGTAAATGCAGTTAAAATTAGTAAATTTCAACGTATTGTCGTATTTTGGGAACGTCCAATACTTAGAGATATGTGGTTCAGAAAGACAGCATGCGAGGAAATTTCAGTCTACATCAATGCAATTGATTTACATATTTCCTGGGATAGTTTGGTGTTAAGAGATGATATAAACAAATACTATTCTATCGAGTTATTATTTTATAAATCAATTCCCTAAAACGTTTCACATAGATGTGCATATCCTTGACTCGATTCTCAGAGGTACATTACAACTGTCTATCTTGTATTTCAGTATGATGACTGTCTAAAGTTAAAAGATACATTTATTTCAAGTTCACTTGAACTTCTATGAAGAATAGAACAATGACTATTTTATTTGACGGATTAGACAATAACGTTATCCACCAAATAAATTTGAGTTTAAATAGGTATTCCTTAATCGCGTTCACGGTAAAGGCAACATTGTGTAAACCTTGATAGCGTTCATGCTAAAGGCAACATAAAAGTGGGTTATCCTTTTTCGCGTTCATGCTAAAGGCAACATACTATATGACTTGGCTACATTGCTGCATATGTTACTACATATCTCAAACTTAATTTACTTTTGTTATTATCTTGTTAACTATATGACTGTCGTTATCACTGCCCTGAGTCTCTCTCTCTTCAAACGTTAATTAATGCTCCCCGTTACTTATGTCCGTAAGGTATATGGGCATACAATTTATGACATTGCAGTGCATAGATTAATGCTTTCCGTTCCTTGAATTACCATACAGATATGCGCTAAGTGATACTCTTCCTACCTTCCCTCACCATTTTATTAATCGTAATGGTTGGTCTCTTCAGAACATGCTAAGATGTATCAACTAGAGGTTAATACATTCTGTAACATCTGCATTCTTTTCCTAGATATCTTGTCATTCATCAATTACATCCCTACTTCAGGTTTCTTATAATCTGAAACACGAACTCCAAAATTGTTTGAGAGAGGGTTATTATAGTTGGTATGCTGCTTCAAGAGAAGGAACGGATTACAACGAAGTTTCAGATCCTGGAATGTGGGTGAAATTCGATCATCAGCGATTGAGCGAGAACAAATACAGTGTACAATATGGATCGATCGCAAAAACATTATCTTGTCATGCAACCATAAAATCGCACAACAAATTATACAACTTCAAAGTTGTAATACTAATTAATGAAATTCTGGGTGACAAAAAAGAAGGAAAAAAAAAACATCATTAAGAACCTTAACTTTATCGCCCTTGGGTCAGGTAAAACTTTGGGTAGAACCCAAGTAAATTTTACGGGATTTTAAAGAAAGTAATAATGTTTTAACTATCAATCTCCGTCTAACATCCTACTTAAAAGACTATAGTCTTCCTATATTTTTCTAAGCCATAAGCTCTCCCCTACTATAATGCTTACAAGCGTTCAAACTGTATGCTGAGTTTTGAAGTAATAATTCTGGACTTAATTCTGGACTTAATATTACGTCAAAAACAAAACCACCTCACCATATATAGTTTTAGGCGATGAAATTGTATTTTCCAACATGAAAATGCAAACACTTTTGATTTATGATTCGTGATTTGTTTACCATAAACAAAATCTAAGAACATCGTCTAACACTAAAGACCCAATTTGAGTCAGATTGAACTAATTTTCATCGTCTACTTTAGCTATAAAGTACGCTTATGAAAATTGGGAAATCATAAGTTTTACATTTATTGGTGCATGTTTGTTAGTACATTTAATTAATATTAATTCGATTTACCTGTAGATTGGTTACGCTATCGATTTAATGGATTACGATACTGTGAGGTAAATTAAGCATGTATATGGTTTTGGAAAATGTATATCACCTCCGATACATAGCGATATTCCACGCCTTGCCTTATGTATCCATGTTAAGGGATATCCAAAATTTAAAGAAATTCTTTCTATAATTATCTGTATGTCATACACTGTAAATAGTAATTAAAGTTTAATTATTAATTAACGATCATCAATATTCTATGATACATTGGTTTTAAAATTGTCCGGAATTCAGTGCTTCGTTATGATTAATTTCAGTATTTATTCTTTGAGTTGTACGATAGTTTGAGAGTTTGATTACTGATCAAGGTTAAAGTTTTCTACACCCGCCATGACTTTGTCCCTGCATCACAGGTCATTGCGTGTGAGCACCTTACCCCACCCCACCCCCACGATGCGCCTCAATACAGCGTGATGCGAGAGGAAAGTCATGTGGGTGTAGGTTTTGACTTAGATTAGTTACCAAACAAACCAATATTATCATACTGCTCACGACTCTGAGAATGCACCATAAACTGTTGACGTGATATGCACGTACATGCTCACGTCCACAGACACGTAACCTGTCATGATTTGCATACATACATACATACATACATACATACATACATACATACATACACAAGCAAGTATCGCAGAAATGCTCTGTGGCAGTAATCAAAGTCCAGTCTCTTGTATAAGACATAAAATCAAGAACATATCCTATTTCTCTGTGTCTTTAATTCTCAAAAAGGAAATGGCCATTTCTTGATTTAAGCAAGAAATGTATTCTGGCGTACGTATAACTTTCAAAGCGGAATTGGCATATACTGTGAATTGAGCATTTCTTTTCTTAAAGAAGAGACGGTCAATTTGGCACCGTTCGATGTGATAAACGACTCAAATTATTGCTGGGGTAAGTGCTATTCGAGTCTTAAAATGACCATTACGGGATTATGTATATATTGACTAATATGGAAGGGCTGCATCACGCGGATTTTCTCCAGCGCTGTTAAGTTCAAGTATGAGTTCTTTTCACCTACTTGTTAAGAGGTCCTGGCTGAATAATCAGATACCCCGTCATGTTCTTGATCAACATACTGCAGGTTCTAATCACACTAGCGTAAAATAATATTTTTCTTGAATAATCGAGGAAATGTCGTGCTTAGGTTTGATGTCCATAAAAATGAAAGCCAAATCTGACGATGTGCGGTTGCTATCATGCACGCAGAACTATTTGAAACTTAACCAGGTTTGAAAGAACCTCTGAGCCTTCTTGTAAGTCGTTTGGCACAGCAGGGACTCATCTTGGGTTGCATATTCAAACTGCCGTAATCCGCACTGACCAAGCAAGACTGTTGACTGTAAGAAATTAGTGTGAATTAGTTGTTATTGTTGTTGTAGGGTTTAATGCCATTTTTTAGCACAAGATAGGCTGTACATGGCGGCCAGTATAACTGATGGAGGAAGAACCCTGGAAAACCCCGGGAAGAACCACCGACCTAAGAGAAGCTACTGTCAAGCTTTCCCACGTACCCACGTACGCCGAGCCTGAGACTCGAACCCACGCAGACAGAGGTGAGATGGCAGTGATCCGGAACGGTGAGGGCTTTAGACCAATCGATCGGCCACTCGGGGCCCCAGTGTGAATTAGTGTGAAACAGTTTAAATCAGCAGCATTGACTTGGTGAATGAACTCATATCCCTGCCGAGTGTGTCTGCTACAAAATGTAGTTGTGTCTTTTTGTGCCTATTCACAATCACCTTTTCATATTGATAAGTTGATTGTTGTCATTTTTGAGTTTCTATTTTTTTTCACATTGATTAAATCAATGTAAGTTACACTTATGATTTATACATGAAAGATGGTTTTAATGAAGAAAGTAGAGCGCTAGGCCTACAGACAGATTCTTGAATACTGAACGCTCATCAATGCATTGACGTACAGGCGCCAAGGAAATTAGCGAGGGGTAGAATCTTAGCGAAACGACGAACCAAAAAGAGGTAATTAAAATATTTTAATATATTCAAAGTTGATCTAAGTCATTATTCTGCTTTAATTAACATACATTGCTGCCGATTAACATTGCTGTCGACCATAAATCTCTCTCTCTCTCTCTCTCTCTCTCTCTCTCTCTCTCTCTCTCTCTCTCTCTCCTTTTGGTCGGTTTGACTTAACATTTACCATCATTCTTCATAGGTCCAGAGACGTTGTGGTATTACACAAGCGAAAATCCTCCATTCTCGTCTTTGCATGGATTTTCGCCATTATCTTGATACAATGAGAGAGAGAGAGAGAGAGAGAGAGAGAGAGGCGGCCTTTGGATATTTTCATATTTAATTAATAATAATCGATTTTTAGAACCTTATAATAAGTTTAACAAACAACAACAACATGAACAAAACCTTAAATACATTACATATGTGTACCCCGTAACCAATACATTTACCTTCCTGTGTCGACCGGCAATTGCAAAATTGTATCATTGATTATATAAACACTTTAGATAGATCTCAAGGGAAGTGTAAACATTACCGTCATGAAGAAAGATATTGTAGGTTACTTGGTGAAATTTCAGATTGAAGGTTGTTTCTTTTTTTTTTATCCAGCCCAGTTTTTTTTTTTTTTCTTACTCCAGATTTTTTTCTCACTCCATTGCTCTGCATATTTTGTCCCTTGTGCATGAGAGGGGAGGGGGAAATTGAAAAAGAAAGGATTGGATTAAATTGTGTACCATGTTAAATTCATTTACAAAACGGGGAATATTATTACTTTGTATCGTTATTTTCATACGTCACTAATGATTAAGGAGTGGAAATTCATCATGGATCTATTGGGACAGACCCAACAGCACACAGTTCCAAGAATGTTTATGTATGCGTATTATTGCGCCATGGGCGGATCACAATTTCATATACCAATCGTATTGGTATATCAAATTGCTTTATACCAACACTTTAAAAGCCATGTTATTTTTAATGTATGTGGTATAAATAAATAAATAAATAAATAAATATATATATATATATATATATATATATATATATATATATATATATATATATATATAGTATAAGAGTATATATATATATATATATATATATATATATATATATACTTTACCGATTGATACTTAAAATTAGTTTGAAATGATTTAGAAGCATATCTAATGCAGGAATCTTATGCCCGAACAATGACGTGTTTGCAACGTCAAAGACAAGTTGAAATTGCTATGTCGCTTAATACGTCATAATAAATACTCAAAGAAGCTCAAAAGATGTATGATTTTTCAAACACAATTCCGGGATTTCTAGATAATTTAATAGAGTTAGGGATTATATTGAAACAACAATAACCTAACCATAGTGAAGCTTATGACAAAAGCGTGAAAAGTCATTTTGTGATGCTGTTCAAGAAAGCTTCAAGTCACTGCCATCCAATAACTTAATTGAAATGGGTAGTGAGGAGAGCAATGACACTGAAGACAGCGAGGATTACTAAGAAACAAATCAATTCCATGCTTTCAGCGTTATAATATAGCAATGACATTCACACTGGACTTATTTTTGGAAATGATTTACAACGATGCAACGTCTGATTTACAAATTCGTCTCATTGTAACAGCAAAATATACTTGGTCGATTGATGGACTCCGTAATATTGTATCAGATAGCCTAGACTTCACCCTCCTAATTCAGGTACTATCTCATTCCTATCAGGAGATAAAACAGCTCCGGCTGGAAAAATTAACTAATTAAATAATATGTCTGCATGTACACAAGAAATGCAATTGCATTGGGACGCAGTCAGCAGAACATCTTGACTGGCTTGGATAACTTTAACTATGCGGCAGAACTTTCCAGTATGAATATTGCAAATCACATTTGCTCACGTTACGTGTTGGTCTCGGTGCTCGACCATGTCCTAAATGTGGTATCGGGGCAAAGTCGCGTAATCAGCTTTGCTGGCAGTGCGGATCTGTTCGAGAAAAAGCCGACATCAACGACATCGAAGTAAAAAAAAAAAAATAATATAAAAAAAATAATAGCTAGGATTAAAGCGCTGGCAGTTTCTGATACTGCTGTAGTATAAATATTACAAACGTTGATTGACGGAATAAGCAAATAGACAATGATTTTCCATTATATTCCAGCATACCGACTGTAAACCGGCTCAAGCAACTAGCGCGATAGTGTGTGATAATGATTCCAAGCGGTATGGGAAAAGCCGGCATTCTTGCAATGTTAGGACTTTCTTGAGAGGCACCACGATTGACGTTGAAGCAACTCTACGAGCCAAGCAGGCCGAAAAGCACAGGTAGTTGACGTTGTAGTGGAGCGTCGCTGCCGAAGCTCACGTTCCATTGCCGAGTGTTAGTTATATAAACTTCTTGGTTATTTAGAAGATTTTGGGGCAATTATCCCGAACAAATATTATTTCCCATGTGCATTTGATTATGCCGCCTAACCATGACAACGATGTGTTTAAAAGAATATCCTCAGGGATTCAAAGGGGTGCCTGTGTAATTTTACATCACACGACACTGAGACCATCAATGATGAAATAGAAACAAGTTTTTGCACCGATTCTTAGGACTTTGGAAAAGTATACCAACGCAGGGTCAAGATGAACTCTGAATAGATGCATAGATTTTCAAGTGCTTATTTCCACGTTAAAGCCTTTGCGCGGGTGAATTATATTAAAATGCCATCGTGTGTGTTCGTTAGGAAGAATGTCTTTCAGTCATTTCAGCTATCCACATGCATGAAGGAAAGAATCACGCAGGCGCTTTAATACTGATTTTTTGTTGTTGAACAACATAGACCTCTAATTATGTTATTATAAAAGATTTTCCACGAATGGTAAAGCAGCATGGTACGTACAAGGGTGGAATATTTCCATGAAGACGTTGTATGCGTGTAAAGTTGTTATATCCAAACATATGCTTTGTGTGCCTTTATTGAGTCCATCAATGGTGACAGAAGAGCGTTTGCCATTATTCATAGTGTCAGGTGGACATCTAAACTTCATTCCTCGTGATGAGCACATACTCGACACAAAATTTTCGAGAAGAATTCTCGTGGCAAATCAGTACCCATCAAGGTGTCAACGCACCACAGAACGTGTTTATAGGATTTCGAAACATGGCTAATATGAACACCAAATTGGTAAATTCGATGATTTTACCAAAACTGTCAGTGACTGAGTTTTCGCTGAGGCTAAACGGTCACCAAGAACCACCCAGGACATTTTACTCGACTTTCACAACAATCAAGTGGCGCGTATGTATCATCAGCTGTTGAAGTACATGGACCGAGACGAGAACATTGACCTAGACGTACAGATTTCATAGTATGAGGTCATCTGGAAAAGATCTCAGCCGCGACGAAAATACAAACAGGAGTTCACATCTGAAACTTTCTCAGAACAAGTTTTCCGGTAACACCCATATGATATTGTCATAAATGCCGGATGCAGGCGCAACAGTTTCCAGCTGACAAACATCAACGCTGCGTGTGAACTCTTAATGTATCAGCGGTCTGTGAAACAAAACAGTGGATATTTCGATTAGTCGCAGTCATTTCTGTGTTATTGGCGGCTGCTGTTCTCGCGGTTGAAAAACAAGCAGCATTGGATCCTCACACGCAATGGTACTGAAAATGGCTATGGGCTGAGGCGGATCGTCTCGTGGACTTATAAAAAAGGAAAGGGTATTCAACAACCCCCTTGGCCTCAAAGGCAGATTTAGGATCAAAGGCTTCGGCTGTAGCCTCGCCGTTGATGGAAGCAGTGCGTTCTTTTTACCAGTTTTGGTTTGCTTGCGATGACAAAAATCAATAAAATATATCTGAGGCGTCTTTATGCAGGCGAATTTGTGTCGATGATCCCCCGCATGAGGGAAATTGAAATACTAAACATGGGTTGAATAACAGGGTTTATTTATCGTAACAGGTTAATATAGTGGGTGGGGTCAATTTACAGCCTTGATAGATAATCAGCCTATTGGATGAGTAATGATACGTAACACATCTGACACCGGTCTTCTAAAATCTTGCATGAGCACAAGAAAAGGCCCAGTCGACTACACCGCCAGGCGGAAAAACACTCAGGGATTTTTTCCACAACGATAAAATCCACCATGATAAAAATTCTTCATCGTTATATCGAACCACAAAACTGACTGTCAGAAAAAGAAAGACCTCAAATGACATTCGCAAAATACGACGTACTTGTGGCTGTAACAGTTTTGGGGGAGGACGAGAATCGTTGGAGACACACAACAAAGGCGTAATCCATGTAGTTTTAGGTGAACGTGGCCGTAGACTCCCAGATCGCACAATCGCACAAATAATCTCCCAGAAAAGATTTTCGGTGATTTTTACAAGTGAAGATAAATGCTTGATTTTAAGTGCAAGTTCTTGTTGCAGCCTAACAATTCCGATGAAATCACCAAGATAACTGCTTTACTTCTGAAATACATAAGTGTGTGTTAATGTGGATGCGATTTGTGCACTCTTCACTGCAACAACTGTTGGTCTTATTTTGGTGGGAATCACGACTAAGGCAAATTTTATAGGAACACCAATACAAATTGTTGTTGGAGACATATCAATATTGACCGGTGTGACTGGCGGCGCTAGTAAAATAACTTCTTTACGGCTACATTCACGAATATGTTGTTTTTAAGAACTTCTCGATGAGGCACAAAGCAGTCCCAGCATAATTGTCATGATGCATTCGATGACCGTTGAAGATAAAACGATTACCATGGCGGAGTTTGAGATAGTGCTGATTGTAATGGAAAATAAAACAGAAAACAAAATTACTTTTTGATATAGATGTCATCGATTTAATATTAAAGTCTGAAAATAATTATATCACTACTGCAAATACTGTATACATAATCACAACTCTAGCCATTAAAAGATAAAAATGGATTAAATCTAGTTAGTTAAATGAATAGTTAACCGAGCAGGCCATCTACACATTACACAACAAAACCAAAGAAGACTTCCATATGAGAGGTTTTAGGTAAAAGGCAATGACTTTCAGTGGCAGGCAAACGAAAGCAATGGAAACACGTAACTGTTTTACTCTAATAGATATTTTCTTTGAAAATGCTCTGGCTCAGAAAGATACGTCGAAAGAAGTGACGAGGTATATTATGCGTTTAAAAGAATATATAAAGATAGAAAACCAACAAAGATCCAGTTCAATGAAGGAAATAATCTTATAATAGAAAAGTTAAAGAATTGCTTAAAATTACCTGACAATACGCGTAAAAAAAAACAGACTTGTTAGAGGGAGATCATAAATACAATTACCAGAGTGAGTAAAGGCATAATTATCTTTATTAACCTCCAGAAGCTTGAAAATAAATCGACTTTAATGTTTCCTAGTGATATTAAATAGGCCATCAAACAATAACCTTGATAAGTATAATGATTGGTTGCACAAATGTCCAATACACGTGAGATACATTGATAAATTGAAGATTGATTCAATGTATGAGCTAAAGGTTATGAGCTAAAGCTTATGAGACAGTGGACGATTGTAGTGAGCTAAAGGAATTTATCGAGTTAAGCTAACCAAGGGAAAAGAGAAATCATTTGATTCATGTTAGAATTACAGAAAGAGAGTGAAATACATGTTAACGTGTGGATTTTATTTCATAAAATAAACAAAAATCATATCTCTGATATTTATCGATTTCTCAGGGTTGATAAAATATAAAATAAACAACATCAAAGCCTGAAAGCGTTTTTAAAAATAGCTAGAAAGTCATTTGTCTGGTCAATTAATGTCGATTGAACATACAGAATTATATAATCAGGTAAAGTATTCAGTTTGCATACAGTGCCTAACTAAGGATCTGAATGTACCATTTAGAAGATACCAAAGTAAGTTAAAAGTTCCTTTTTTAAATTTATTGCAATTTCTAAAGCATTCTAAAACAAATCAAAGGATTTAAAGAAAACAGTGATCAGTCATAATAATGTATGGGCAATACAAGTAGCAGCAAAACATCGTCCATTAGGATTTTGCATGGATATTAAGCAAGGACTGTACACTATAGTTTATAGAGAATGCAAGATTGCATCGAAACTTATGTAGACAAAACCAAGGTGATTTTATAAAGGAGGTAGACCAATGAACACTGCCAAAATATTTCTTTTTGTAAACGAAAATTAAAACTAAAAAAAACCCCCATCAATTTAACAAACGTGTGGCACATTGTGAAAATGAAATTGATGATAACAGAAGACAAAGATAAGAGATCACGATCATTTAACTGGATAGTACAGAGGTCCCTCACATCACAAATGTAATTTTAATCATAAATATCCTAAACATACACTACTTCTTATTCGCAATTATATCAGACATTATGCTTATCTAACTATCAAGGCATTGGCAAGAAAATTAAAAAACAAATAAAAACTTGATTCAGATCACGATGCTAAGCTAAGTATGAATGCATTTGAACCCAACCCACGCCCACCCGACCGCCAAACTGGAAAGAAATAATCCCGATGCAGGTTATGATGCTAATCTAATTATCAGATGATTAGATTAACCCTCCAGAATAAAAGAAATGATTCCGATGCTGGTCATAATGCTTATCTAATTTTCAATCATCAGAGCATTAGATTATCTCCCCCCACCTCCCCCCAACCCCCTAGAATAGATTATGACGCATGACGCTTATCTAATTATCAAAGCAATAGACACCCCCACAGAAAAGAAAGTGAAAGAAATGATCTTGATGAAGGTCATGAAGCTTATCTAATTATAAAAGTATCAGAAGAAGAAAAATCGAGAAAAAACCCACCTCGATAAAGAAGTACAAATAATAACAAGTAATGCGAAAAACATGTTTAATTTATTAAAGACTGTATACAATGAAGTTTTTGAATTATTCGTATGGAAAGGTGAATACACTTTGTAGTTATTCATAGGTGTATGAGTGATTCATTTGAAGGACTTGCAAATTAATTGAGTGATGATCAGTTATTTTATACAATAAAACATTTTGAATGAATGAAAGCAAAGTTGTAAAGAAGAGTTTTCAATGTTTCGGTGTTAAAATGTATCCAAAAGTGTTTTGACTAAAGTGAATCTGAACCATTGCAGTTTGTAGTCATAATTATTGCAATGCAAATGAAATACTTCTGGATTTTGTAAGTGGTGCTGATGATCGCAGAGATATCATAGTAACTTTCTTTTAAAAACAGTCGACTTTACTGATTTATCGTTCGAAACGACAGCTGAGATAAGTGAACAGGTTTATCTTTTGGAGGGAAAGAAAAGTTGATAAAAACTGAGAAGTGGTTAATAAATATTTAACAGAATTAAATAAGTCTTGTTGATGTTAATTATTTCCCTCAAAGAGTAAGTTCAAATAAGTGTGTGTGTGTGTGTGTGTGTGTGTGTGTGTGTGTGTGTTGAGTGTGTAACTCGGCAATATTCTCTCAGACAAATATATATGCGTCCAGACACGCACACTACCTGCTTTTATCAGAAATAATACATTGGATTTGATTTAATATGGTAAATAGATGGGGTATCTATTATCAGAGAGTTTATGTCAGCGTGTTTATTGTTGCTCTGTTGTTTTTGTCGTAGTCTTTCTTTTTGTCAGTCTTATCTATCTTGCAAGTACTCGATCTTTCACTGTGTTATTACATACCTACAAAAGACAAAGAGTAGCTTAAGGTAAATTTTATTCTCTGACTTAGGGAAGTGTAGGACTATTATGTTTGGGAAACGCGATTTTGTAATTTAGTAAAATTTTCTTATGCTTAAAACTTTGGACATTTATTAAGTGGACTGACGTTGTTTAGCGAAAGCGGACTCATGTAACAGGTCCTACCATCATCGACAAGTCTGAGCAATTTTAAAATCGAATGAATTGAAAATTGTTTGTCGATGAGACTCTCGTATAAATTTATAGATACAGAATATGCATATATTTATGTCTCTCTGCTTCTATGTCTGTATCTATGTATGTAGATAATATAGGTACCGCTTTTCTCTCTGGCAAGCATATTGTACATCACAATTTTCAACAACAAAATTAAAAATACGTTGGAATGCCTTAACCCAGGAACTCATTGTTCATTATATGTTAACGACATTTTGATCCGATATCGATCAAGGAGCATGCATACTGTCAACTAAATATCTGCTTAATAAGAGTTCAGAAATAAAATAAGATGGGTTCAAAATTGCTTAACTTTGAAATAGTTTGTATGCATTTCAATCGATAACATCGAATTCATGATGACCCCAAACTCTATTATGACGGTTATCTTACTCCTTTGAGATGAAGACCACACTTTTAATATTTACTTTTGGCAGTAAATTAACGTATTTTCTGCATATTATATGTCCCAGGGACAAATGGAAAGAATGTCCTGGGTATAATAGGACTCGTGGCAAACACAGGTTGGAGAGCAGGCTGAAAGGTCTTGCTCTGGTTATACAGATATTTAGCGAAAAACAAACTTGATCATGGCTCGATTGTGTACTGGTCAGACTGGCAATTGTACCTGTAGATGCTTGGTCTATGCACAGTCATTGATTTGACTTTGTCTGGGAGCGTATAGAATGTCCTGTTCAGAAAGCTTCTGTGTTAAGGCAAATGAACCATCACTTTGTCTCAGACGAACTAAGTTTGATCTAAAGTATACTACGAAACTATCATCTAATCCATATAGCCCAGTATATGGTATCGTTATTGGGCCCAAATACAAACCCTTCTACACTCAGAAACCAAACTGCATTCCATCGTTTGGCACAAGAATTCTTCTTCACGTAGAAGTAGCAAAACCCAAAATAAAATTTGATCTTTGTCAGGTAAGTCCTCCACAAATCTTCTGACTAAATTCAATGAAATCAGTGCCTACGACCGTGTCCGTGTATACACTGACGGTTAGAAAGATAAAAACAATGTTGAGGCTACCATTGCTACAACCCATGGCACTATTTCGAGCAGGTTACCGGATAAAGCCTTCATGTTTACTGCAGAAATTACAGCGATGCTAACATATTTTCAATTACATTGAAACCTCTATCAAACAAATTTCATCATCTTTTCGAATTCGTTTTACGCATTAAAGCACCTTGCAAAACTTTAAGTTTGACATGCCGTTAATATCCCTAATCGTACATTTAAAAATGCGATATGGGGAAAATGCCTTTACTGCTGGTTGCCCAATAACATTGGTATTAAGGTAAATGTAAAAGCAGATAACGCAGCTACAACTGAATGTGTAAATATAAAGACCTTACCAAACTAATACGTATAAATCATTTCGCACTGTGTTCAATGAGATAGTTCAAAAGTTTTCTGTTTCGTAGAGTGCATTCATGCGTTCAACCTGACAAACGCGTTCGTGTACAGAACCAACTTTTGTTTTAAAGGTAACTTAGAAATGAAAATGATGTAACTGTGACGATGATGCTGTTAAAGGTTACTTATGAAACGAAATCTTCAAAACATATTCTTTGAGAATATAGACAATAGTCTTTGTGTTTCTTATATGTGAATAATCACTGTTCTCAGTTTTACTTTCTTTATCAACAATTTATCAGCTGTTTCAAACATTTTCTTGCTTTTCTTGCTTTATATTTTAAAAATTTAAAAAAGAAAAAACCTGCCTGAATTATCTTTCCCTTGCATTATTAGTTTGCCTAACATTATGACAGAAAAGCATAATATTGTTCATCAGGAAAGTTGTTATATGTGTCATGATACAAGTCTTCAATCTGTTTTCCGGAAAGTGGTATGATGGGTAGTTCTTCGTCCTTCTAGATGACCATGACGTCACTTACCGGTTTGGTTTCTGTGAGCAGACGAGAGGCTGATCAGGCTAATTTGCGCTCTGAACTGTCGGTGGAACATTTGACAGGAGATACTGTTATGTTATTTAATTTGCAATGTTTGTTAGTTATTTTTTATTTATTTTTATTTCATTATATGCTATTGTAATGTAACATTTTATGTTGGACTTAACCTTGTCCAAAACAAAATCAAGTTTATTTTCTACGTGACCTAAACTATTGACTTTTTAATTCTGTAAACAACTAATACATAGCTAAAATATTTTCTCTGTGTAATAGTTTAATATAAGGATTGTTTTTAACATAAGTAAGCAGATTTGTTTTTGTCTGGGTCTAGGTTATTACGATTATTCCCCTGGCGTACCTGACATAGTCCAGGTTTTATATTATAATTTTAGTAACAGACCATCGAATTATAACTAACATTTTGTTTTGTAAACATTAAGAAGTTTCTAGTAGGTTATTTTCCATTAGATGATAGTGAGTGATGTTTAGAAAATGCTAATTATGATCTGAGGTCAGGTAGAGGACTATATAATCTTGTCATTGGAAACGTTATGCATTCGTACTTTAAGATTTGGCAGAATCAGTCTGTATTATTGCGTTCATAAGTTCATTTGGGCTGGAATTTATTTCTTCAACTTATTTAATTCAGTGATATTTTCTATGGAAGTACAGAGTGCTCATACAAAATAATATTCTTGGACAGAGACATTCATTGGGATTTATAGTGAATTCAAACCTCGAATTATATTACTGTCTTTCATCAAAAGACTGTTGGTACAACACATCGATACAGGGCACCACAGATACATCAACACCTTCAGCCTTGGATTTAATTTGTATTTCTACTAAAGTTTATTCAGAACTTTAATTATTTGGACTTGTATCTGTAATTCTATGATTATTTTGAGATTTAATTCGCAATACGGTAAGTTCTTTATTTCATTTTCATTTTGTATTCTAGGGAAATAAATTATTTGTTGAATTTTACAAAGCTTGTTGCTTTTCACTCTTTTCTCTTACTTATTTTAAGAGTAAAGATTCGTAACTATACCGCTCCTCGGGGTTGTTTGAGCAATGAAGGACGTGCTTAAGTTCTGAGATTTACTTCTGCATTACCTCTGCAATTGTTCTCAGATAGTAATCTGTAACTTCAGTATGGATGAGACTGCACCAGGTAGAGATCCTGTGCGAGATCTAGTGCGAGATCTTCCCAAAACTCAGGGTCATTGTTGAAATGTTTCAAGGCCGACTTGATG
The DNA here is from genome assembly GCA_016617855.1 of Megalonaias nervosa. Lineage (NCBI taxonomy): Eukaryota > Metazoa > Mollusca > Bivalvia > Unionida > Unionidae > Megalonaias > Megalonaias nervosa. Next base: position 30,328 of record JAECUM010027510.1, read on the forward strand.
GAGTCTTTCAAGCGATCCTTCTGACCTCCTTGAGATCATTTTCGCTTCTTCAGCTCGCAGTAGACCATCTTCTTTGATAGTTGCTCGTCTGACATTGTGGATGCTTTAAATATCTGTTGTGTGAGAACCTCAATGTATTGGACCTTGTCTTGCCACATGGTATCCTCCTCAGTTTCAAAGGCAGGCGATGTTAAACGGTTGAACTTCTTGGCATGGCGTCTGTACACAGTCCAGATTTCGCATGAATATATTAGGGTCGGTAATATAATTTCTTTGAAGACCCGTTTCCTTTGCAGACTGGTGCCTCTGCGCTCCCATACATTTGCACTTCCTGTAAGAGCTTGCCATCAACCTGGTATATGATGTCGATCCCAGTGTCATAGTCACGTAAAGGCATTTTTAAGCATGGCCTAGAATATCGTACTAAAGATGGTTGGGCCAACACACAGCCTTGCTTTAGAAGTCTTTATGGTTAGGTGTAGTGGGGCTGAGGGATCATGACGCAGCCGAGTACACAGTCTCTGAACGATGCTCAATTTTCTTAGAATTTCTTGGGGATCGCATCAATGGTTTTAGTCTGCTGTATAATTCTTCATCAAACGCCTCTTTTACATTTTTCGGTTTCAATTTGGAGACACTGATCTTGCCTTGAGGGCGGCCGCTTGGCTGAATCAAAATATTAAACTTGGAGACCATAAACCCGTGGTCAGTCAAGCTAATCTGCATTTCCCGTCGCTTCGTTACTCGGTATGATTACCTGTATCTTCTCCTGATGATGACGTTATCATTGAAATTCCAGTGCTTAAAGCGCGGTTGCATCCAAGACGTCTTGTATTATTTGCAATCGGAAGAATCGGGACATAAGGAGGTCGTGTTCAAGCATTTTCTAGTAGACGAAGTCCGTTGCTGTGGCATGTACCAAGGCCATTTTTACGCATAACGCCTGGCAATGTTTGGTGTTCTGCGCCAATTACAGTATTGACTCTTCATAACTATTTGTCCTTGACCTCATCTAGATTGATTATAGTGGATGCATAAATGTTGATGATGGTTTTATATATTTTTCCAGACACTGGGGATCTGATTTGCATTAGTCTGTCAATCACGCACATTGGGAGATTTGTGAGCTTGCTGACTAATTGTGATTGAATGGTAAACCCAACACTAGCTTCACGTCACTCTTTTTTATTTCGGCCACTCCAGAAGAAGAAGATGTTACCGGCTTCGGTGAGTTGTCCTTCTTCAGATGAGCGAGTTTCACTCAGGGCCGCTATATGGATGTTGAATAGGACTGGTTCTTCACCAACTTGATCTGATCTTCTCATGTATTTTTTTAAATTTAATGTTCATTAGTGTGCACATGTTGCATGCACCGATGATGAGTGGCGACAGCTTTATAATCTTGCTAGATTTGCAACCGTAAAGGTGGGAACCCCATCAACTGAGATATGCTGATCAGGGTTAAGATGATGCAGGTAATATATATATATATATATATATAGTATAGTATATGTATATATATATATATATATATATATATATATATGCAAATTTATAAATACTTTTTATTTCATATTTTAGTGGGAAAAAGTTTGGATAAAAGGAAGAATAGAAGAATTTCAGTATTCATTAAAGCTCAGATGCGTATTGAATCAATAAAGCACAATTCGATGACCATTAAGATTTAGAAGTAATTTTTTTTTTTTTACAAATTTTGATTCAAAGATAAACTGTCCTTCCAAATCAATAGAACAATTGGCAAGGATAACATTTTTCAACAAGTGATCCCTGATTTAAATTTCAGAATGGTGTCACATAGTTCACTCGGATCAGGTTGGACGCGCCATATACAACGATTCTGATGAGACTGTTTGCACTACTTTCCACCGAAAGCTCCTCGATTCCACTACTTTTGACAATCACAATAAATGCCGTATTGGATACGGCAGTGACAAAGTCTTTGCACTCCAGTTGTTGGATATTCATGTGAATGGACGATAAATGGATGTAGAAATTATGCTAAATCAAGACTAAAGATGTTGTTGAGTAAATCCAGATTTAATCTATTTTTGTGACCGGATATTTGCATTTCTTGATTTCGAAAAAGTTTGAGATTAGATAATTTTCTGTCTGTTGGGTGACCGATATTTCGACATTCTTTTATAAAGATAAGTTAGCTTATTTAATTACAATATGTATTAAACTCAACACACTGTATGTAAGGTGTATCAGCTATGTGATAAAGCTCTCTTTGGAATGTCTTTCCAAAGATACATCTTATGAACTACCTTTGGACCTAACATAGATTTTTCTTGTTAACTAAAACCGTCAATAGTCATAACAAACAATGTATAGTGGTTTATCAGTGTCCGTGCAAAACCTACGTTTTCTCATTACTTGGTCTCTACAAGTGTAAAGTTTTTGGAGGACTTTTCAATCGTCTAATATTTGTCTCTGAACAGTTCCTGCTGAGTAAAGCTAATGGTATACAGGTCATACGGGGCTGATGATGATCGTAATATCACAACCAACAAATTATTGTCGTTTTCACATGCAGAAGTATAAAAAAAAAACCATCATATCCATAATATGTGTTGTTTTTGTTGTTGCTTTTACTTGGACGAGCTATAATCTTCACATCTGCCACCATATTAAGACAACTCTGTACATTTCATGCTATTACGAATGAGCTTATCTTAGCTATAAAACTGTTCGTGAAACATTCTATGGAAAACAGTCTTTAATAAGCTATTTCTATGAATGACTGCTTTGATCGGATACGTTTATGATGATGAGCTCAGATGTATTGATTCCTGACCCTTTCCGAATCGGAAAGGAGCTGATTCTTTTGTGCCATCCAGAAATAAGAGGTCATGTTTGATTAATTAATCAAATTCAGTTACTAAGATGGTAATTGGATCCGTACATTTAATGTCATTGATCTTAATTTTATGACTAATAGCTCAGAAAATCTATTTTGTCTCAGCAGTGCAATATAAGTGTGGATGCACTAACAAAGAACATAAGTAGAATGCAGTACCTAAAAGGGAAAAGACGAAATCTGGCAATAGTTCACTTGATATAAAAGAGAAATGAGATGGTCAACGCGTATACCCAGAAAATAGATTTACAAGAGTAGTATTGTCATGTCTTTTACTGTCAGTTAATTGCGAGTTAATTAGTTATGCATATTACTGCCCTTATCTTCGGTGTTTTTGCTCTTGTTCATGATAATTATTTTTATAATAATGACGATATACAAATTTAGGGAACATTATAAGTAAAGCTGGAAGACTCTAGACACATCTTTATGCGATGATTTTACACCGGAACCTAAACAATGGCAAAGTTTTTCCCCAAATTAAGTCAATGGCAAGTTTTTCTTTATTTTCCTTGAATCAACTGATTGCGGAAATATACAGTGGCGTCACTAGGGGGTGCGGGGGGTGCGGACAGCACCGGGTGACACTATCAGAGGGCCTGACACCAAAATAACTGTCTATAAAAGTTTTGAATTTTTTTTCAGGAAGGGAGTCCATGGGGGTGACACCATGAGTTACCGCACATGACTGTCTATAAAATTATTGAATTTTTGTGCAGGAAGGAGGTCCATGGGGGTGAAACCATGTGTTACCGCACTGGGTGACACCAACCCTAGTGACGCCACTGCAAATATATGAGCTTTTCATTTTTGTACATTATGTTATATGATATGGAGGGTGTTAATCCTTTTTTTTTCTATGTTTAAAATCCGTTATTAAAATTTAATAATTATCAAATTTGTCTGGCCCTGTGCTGCTATCATCACTTTTTCCTAGTACGCACAATTTGGGGAAACATTGCTTTGAGTAGGAAGGTGGGCGGGGATGTGACGTTTTCGTTTGACTCGTGAGTCATCCTTTTTTCATATTTATTCATGATTGCTAACTATTTAAATGCACAGAAAGTTATGACTTGTGTCACTGCTAATCCACTAGATCATCACGTTGATGTTAGCTCAGTTGGATGAGCTAAATGGAAATGGAAAAGCAGGCATGATGTTTCAGTTAGAAAGAAAGTTGAAAGGCAAGCTGAAACTGTAGCAGAGCTAGTCTCCTCATCTTGCCACCTACCCACCCCCATTCCCACGTAGGCTGTCAAGTACAAAGAATAATGTCTATGGTCATGGTCTGGTAAGCCAGGCCCTCCAGACGCTGAAATGGCGTTGGAGCATCAACTCAATTTATGCTGTTTCATCTTGATGGATAAATATTTTAATAAACCAAGGGTGTGTGCTATTTGTATTTACGTTTCCGTTTATACCTTTGCTAGATTTGAGTAATTACTTGTTGTTATGGAGAGTCAGTGTTGGGAAGATATTTCCCAAACAGAGTACTTAGATAAGTTCTAGAAGCGGGCGTCGCGAAACTATGGTAACATGGATTCGATTCGTAAAATGGACCATCCAGAATTTCTTAACTTAAGTGATTCTAGGCATAATCCAATGCATAAGTGTTTAGTGATTTGGGATGGGTATAATTATTTGTAGTAGGTGTTTGGGTCGTGTTTTGTGGTGTATGGCGTAAAATACCAATCTGCGGCTTGAAAAGGCTTTCTGATGAGTCATACAAATGTGAAGCGAGGGGAAAAAACTTGCAAGTGTGAAATTTGAGCTTCGTGATGTGTTATCATCAGGAGGTTATACGAGAATTGTTTGTGATATTCGGCGTTTAAGAACCCGTCAGTTCACAACGACCTTTTCTTGAGCTCTTAGAAGTAGCGGAGACAATGGACCTCCAGCCCGACTCACGCACGTGTTTACTTCGCTCGGCAGTGAGATCCCATGCATGTAACAATACGAAATCTGCTGTAAAATATGTTTTGTGATAGAAAATTCATTGTGATAATTCATATTTAAAACAACAAATTCCTGGTTGCATTATGATAGAACCATATCTAATTGAAAAGAAAAGAATTTTTCATGTAGAACCATCAGATCATCAGGATTATGGATATTAATATTAATATTGACCCACCGTCATATATTCACATGTTTTTGAATGAAATCAGTATCTCCTAGCTACTTAGATGACAACAAGTTTCTTAAAGAAAGAGAAAAAGGAAGCATTGTAAAGTGCCAGTTGCCAGTTGGAAAAATAATGAGGAAAATAAGCAAAATTAAAGTTGTATAATATTACACAAAACAACATTATCAATAGAACAAAATCAACTTAAGAAAAAAAGAATATCATATTATTATTACAGAGTGGGCAAAGCGTTCGGCAGAAGACACTGTTCTCTATAATATTGTATATATGCTGAAACTGTATATATTAAAAATAAATTACATATTCATTTCTAACAGAATACAGGAAATAGACTCGCTGTCAGTATAGGTTTAATATATATCACAGCATGTGTGTTGTATTTATTTTGTATATTATGTTCATCGTGTTCATGGAATTATATCTGTTGTACTGAGGTCAAACTGTGACGAATTGTTGGACGTGTTGATGTTATTCGTATATTATATATGTAAGCATCCACTAGCATATCTTATCTTTGCTCTGTTTCATGCGGAGCAAAAGGAAGGATACTGAGCATTCGTGTTTTTCTTTGACGGAGAGTGAGTCGTGTATCATGTAGGTGCTTCCAATGATGTCAAATCGAAAATTACGCTTTCTAGAGACTTAGTCCGATGTGTATCAAGTAAATAAACTACAATAACCCTTATTGCATTAATCTTCTCTAAAGTACAAAACTTTAAAAATAATATTCTTCTAAATCCTGCAAATGTGGACGCGATTCCTGAACAAAATAAACGATGAAATATTCGCAGCTTCTATTGAAACGAAAGATATCTTACAGATATTCTAATGTCATTGTTCTTGTATTTAGACTCGACTTTTCAGCGATGTCTTGGAATCTGTTAGTGGAAGAATAATTTGAACAGGAGTTTTCTTTTTTGGGGTGGGATGGGGTGGGGTGGGTGGGGTGTTTTGGTATATTTATTTTATCATGCAATTTAATTCTAAAGTCATGAGCAGCTGCGCATCTGCTGTACAGTACGCTTTAATACTCATCGTGACAATCTGTAATTTCCGTATTCCGTATGGAATCTGGTCTTGAATTATAAATAACCTTGCCTAGAGTTCCGTTCAAATCTGACGCGACGAAGATGAGATATATTGGCATTGAGGCCGCCTCAAAACGTTTAAGATGTGATAGTTTTTAAAATCATATACCTTGCCATGCGCAGTGTATTCACTGAAACTTTAGGATAATATTACCATACTTCTAAAATGAGTAGGGTAATATGTAAGGAGAAATTGTCGTGCCTTTATGTGTAGAAATCTTGTAGCATCGTTTTTAGACATAGTAAGGTGATGTGCCAAGGTTGTACAAATTTGTATATATTGAAGCTTGTTCCGCAGCTAGTTAGTGTAAATTACGAATATTGCGAATAAAATTGTTTAGTAAGAATGTATGTATGCATGTAGTAACGTTCATCAGCACCTCAGAACAAAAGTGGCTATTGTTCAGTACCAAGGTTTGATAGGTGGATAGTTATAGATAAATAAATAGATAAGTTGATGGATGAATGCAGTCATGGATATATGAACGAATTGCTGGTTCACTAGCTGAGTAGACGGATAATAGAGTTGTATCGTCTTGTAGAAGATACGTTCTGATGAGACAAAAAAGATACAACATGTGTTCGTTGCAGTCGTAATATGCCTGTAAGTTCGAATCCGTGGTATGCCTATAAGTTCGAATCCCTGTTATGCCTGTAAGTTCAAACGTTTTATCAATTTTTTTTTTCATTTGGAAAGGTAAACGGTTAAATAGGACATAAATCAGAATACTCCAATTACAACATTCACCACGGTGACATAAGAGTTGGGTCTCTTTGCAGTTGGTTAAAGGTCACTGGGGAAAACAATGCAGTACTCTCATTAAATGCGTCAGAAAAATGAGAAATATACAAATTGCGCAAGACTATATGGAATTCTGTGTATTTCAGCGAGTATTTGCCAAATTTACTTCTAAACGTGAATCATTTTTCCCTGATGACTTCTGTCATATTGCAAATGGACGTATATCTTACGTTTCCTCAGGGAATGTATACAATCGTCTATATACTGTGTGAAAGATTATTCCTGTATAATATAATGCGTTGTCTAGGGTTTCTTTTACTTTATAATTCCAAATATTCGATTAACGAATATATATATATTATTTAACCATAAATCATATGTACCTACTTTTTGGGAAGAGTTGTCTTTATATGCAATATCTATTTGTTGTAAAACAAAATGCCAGAATCAACATCTAAACTCATTGTTTTCTCTACCAAACTTGACACGATACTTTCCTTTCCAATGATGAGTAAAAGCCAAAAGTGAACCATAATCGTATGTATGGTGGTATATAGCGAATGCCGGTCTAACGTTGCA
>JAECUM010027511.1:0-55741 GCA_016617855.1 Megalonaias nervosa
TTTTTTTTTTTTTTTTGTTTGTTTGTTTTTCTGTTGGTTTTTTCTTTCAGAGAATAACTTGTTTGGGTGCAATATTGTAATCTACTTTGGCGGAAATTGTGAATGGGGGTTCTCTATCCTATAGCAAAAACCGTGTTCATTGAGTAATTTATTAATATAGCAATCTTACTTCTTTCACTGTACTGGTAAAATTACTAGTGTTATGATAGCAGGGGGATAGTGGTTTTACCGTTTGGGTTGGAGATGGTTAAGGGAGGGTAGTAGATATGGAGATTTTATAGAGGAGATAGAAGTTTTATTTTATTTATAATGGAAATCATAGGACAGTAAAGGGGTAGAGAATGTCATTTTAATTATATAGGGGAATTTAAATTCCAATTTATAGCCCTCTTTTTTTACATCCTACCCTTTGTAGTCAATAAATAACTGAATGCTGGTGGCTCCAAAAGGCGTGTTAAATAATAGTACGTAGAGTTTTATCATTTTATGTCCGTTGTAGGCCAGCAACCGCTAATACACGATGAACCTATATTAATTTCAGTTAGAGTGCAGACAAACTCGCATTCCCCGTGAAACACGTCTAATATACTACGATGTTACATTTCCTGCCATGACAGACTCCTCATGTGAAACTTATGACTTGATATTCATGTAGAGGGTGGACTAAATCACAATGTTGCAACTAGTCACTCATTCCGTGCAAAAACCTATGAACCAATTTTTCGACAATGGTTTATATTTCTATGCATTTCATGATGGTGATCTAATGTTAATTTCGCCTTGATTCCAGAGAGTCATAAAATGCGGCGGTCCAATGTTTATATCACATTGTTCTCCGAGTCCCATAAAATGGCGGCTTTATGTTAATTTTCTATTGTTTCCAAAGTAAAATATAAATGGCGGCCAAATGTTAATTTCCCATTGTTTCTATAGTTCCACATTGTACTACTAGCAATTATAGATTTCTCGTGTGCCGTATGCTTCTACTAACTTCCTTTCTGATTTATATTATTTTCCCCTTCTAAACAAGACATTTGTTAGTTCCTCAATATCTTGGCTATATAAATCGGTTTATTTCTTCGTGAATATATTCTTTATCTCCTTATGTGAGCCGTACTCTGTAACTAGATCACTATTCCGTTGTGTTCTGAAAGTTTGTCTATGTAAACGTTTCTGAAAGTCAAAGGAATGATAAACTATAGTCACGCTAATCTCTTCAGAGCTTTACAAATTTGACATGCTGTTTGACTTTCTTTCTGTCACTTCTGTAAAGCTCAATCTCATTCAACAAATTTTTGTTAATTTTCTCAGTATTTTGTCACCTGAAAATATCACCATTTTCTGTCGGATGTGTTGGATGTAAAGGTGCTGATATTTTCTCTACCATGTAAATGCATGAAATAGACAGCATATGTTTTGGATTTTGTAACAGATTTATCTGTCTTTTTTGGGAGGGGGGACTCAGAAATGTGTTTTAAATTTAACTTCGCTGATTTTGCAGTTTCTTGTTTGCTTTTAAAATTTTGATTATCCTTTAGACCACTGCTCCTCATTTCATAGCTTACACTTTCTAATTTCTGAATTATTTTGTCTGGTGGGTTCCCGTGTTCTATCAACTGGTCGCTTGTAAACAGGCTTGTTAAAATTGGAATATTCAGCTTTCTCACTTCGTGAAATTACATGTTTGGTGGCGAACCCACGGACGTCTTAGATACCGTCTTAAAGAGCACAATGACATTGACTGCAAGAGCTGAGTTAATTACTGCAAGTTAGACATTCAGGAACATCTATAACTGATTGTAAGAACTGGGTTAATTACCGCCTTGGAAATATTAAAGAACACCCTATAATTGACTGTAAGAGCTGGGTTAATTACAGCATGGGAAATATTAATGAACCCCCTATAATTGACTGTAAGAGACTGGTTAATTACAGCATGGGAAATATTAAAGAACATTATGTAATTAACTATAAGACCTGGGTTACATAATGCATAGTAAATATTGTTAATTTTGTCGTTTGTGTAATTTGCTCTTGATTACTGTTAAATGTTCCATATTGAATATTTGGTTGCTTATTTGGTATAAATAATTTAAATTTGTTGTTCTTTAACAGGTTTTGAAACAGCCAACACTCTTATATATTAATGAAGCACCTAATAAATTATACCACCAGCCAACGAGTAATACTTTTTTTGCACTTATTTTAGCTTACTTTTCAAAAAGACTTTCGAAAAATGTTTATTTCTTTGGACCTTCATGATTTTGCTCTCTTCAGTTCCTGTGAGGTTTCATTAGTTGTCCACAAAATTAAACTCCACGTTGATCCTCTTCTTTTCCAAAGTTGACTTCTCTAGTGACTTGCTAATCTAAAATATTTCATCGTTTTTGCTTTTTCCGCCTTGCATTTATTTTAAACGAAATTATCAGGTGAAGGCAAAGGAAGGATTTTAATGTTTCTTGCAATTGAATCTTACCATTTTTCACGAGCCTTTGCATTTACTCAGCTTACAAATCTGTTGAAACTAAAAGTAGAACATTGGAGAAATTGAAAGCTAATTTAAAATAATATGCTAAAATATAAATTATGGATAGCAAGAAATGTTCGAAATGTGAAGAAGACAAAGACATAACTGAGTTCAACAATACTGGTACGTACTGCAAAACTTTGCCTGAGAGATCACAACAGAAAATTGTGCGAGAATGATAAAGAGTATATGAGAAAATTAAGAGAGAATGATAAAAGAGTACATGAGAAATGAAGAGAGAACGATAATGAGTACATGAGAACACAAAGAGAGAATGAGAAAGAGTACAAGAGAAAATGACGACAGAATGAAAAAGAGTACATGAGGACACTGAGAGAATAATAAAGAGTACACGAGAAAATGAATAGAGATCGATACATTAATGAGAATATGAAGAAACAACGATAAAGAGTACATGAGAAAATGAAGAGAGAACGCAAAAGAGTACATGAGAAATGAAGAAAGAACGATAAAGAGTATATGAGGAAATAAAGAGAGAATGATAAACAGCACATGAGAAAATGAAGAGAAGAAAACACTATGATGAGTACCATAAAAGTAGCAGTGAAGAAAGCAGAGAACATTATAACGGGTACCACAAAAATTGGAGAGAAGTAAACATAGAATATTATAATGAATAATTTCAAAATACAGGAGGATAGTTCATTTTAGCAAGAGATCGAATCGTCAAAAGCATGAGAACGAAATATTGTTACGACTGTATGGCCTTAAAGTAAGTAAAGATCCTACAAGTTTTGTTAAATTTAACAAATAATTTTGTCCCCAGAACACAAAGTGTAAATTAAAAAAGAACTTAACAGTATTGTGAATTAAATCCCAGATAGTCTTAAAAGTTCTATCACAAGTTCAAATGTATAGAGTTTAAAATTAATTCCAGTGGTGATCCGAATAAATTCCAATATTAAACGTGCCGATTTGCTAATAGTCTCGAATGTGCTAATTTGCCAACAGTCTTGATGTATCACAATCATGAAATCCCAAATATACTTGAATGAATTCACAATAATTACAAAATGATTTAGTCCAAGAAGTATCAATGATCACTTTGTAACTCCAGTGAATAATTTCAAGAAATAATCCTCTGAAATAAAAAATGAACACATCAATTAGACTGACTGCGCTTCGAATGTTAAGGTAGGAATTAACAATTTTGAGCAACATTAATATAAAAGACTACAACACAATAACAGAACCGGGACGAAGGTCAACTTCCTTCTAAAACATTCTAAGTTGTTAACATGATCCGGAATTTCCAAATGAAAAACTAATGTCCTAAACTAAGATACAATTGAATATATTTGCCTCCATCAATAATGGCCTGAATATTTAATTTATAATTATAGATAAGTATTAGCGCTGTATTATGTTGTTTACAAAATTAATGTCAATAGTCAGGTAGGCCCTCAACTCCATTACTGACGAAGGTAATCACACAATATACATAACATAACCATGGAGAAAAGCCAACACACAATACAAATATATTCGTAAAACAAATGCTCAGTGTACAGATGGGAAAATAAGAAGGTGGTGATAGTGATTATTTAGACATAATGTCAGAGAGGTTGAAACAAAATAGACAAGAGAATATTATAGTTAAGTTGAAGATTTAAAAACTGCAAATTTTCTAGTAATTGTAAAGTAGCGATTTGGCCCCACCTTGCTTCGTTTTGTACAAAGTCACGGAGCTGAAACGTTCTCTTTAGCCACACAAGGGTTGGGTCGTAGAATAGTGGTCACAAGTGGGTATGTTACCAGACCCTATTAGATGTTAGCGGTTGAGTGGTAGAGACGGGCTGGGGTTCATTAGTAGCATGATGTCCAGTTATTGGATGGCTCAGTTTGGCCCCACATTGCCAAGTCAAGGAGGAGCAATGTTTTGCTAGACCCTGGGACCTTTTGTTGTGATAGAGGATTTAGGTGGTCAAACTGGGGATAGTAAGAGCCGGAGGGGGGGGGTAGGGGGTACATTGGGTGGCGGTCATAGAGGGAGGTTGTGTTTCTATGGGATATCATCGTAGGCGACTGAAGCGGTCGTAGCCAGGTGAGCAGTAAGCGACCACCATCAACACGCCAAATTATAGATGCTGTGCGTCTATGATAGACCATTAGCAGCCATGTCCCAAAGAACAAACACGTGCACATTGATACCTTGGGGATAGATATCACCGTGTGGACGAAAATTCCTCGACACCTATTGTGCAGTACATGCCCAGCGATATAGAGAATGGATAAGGCTACTGACATGCTGGTCAGGCACCATCGCCACCCACCACATATGCAACCTCTGCAGAGGTGGCCATCAGGCTAACAAGCTGCAACGCATAGAAGTAAAGGCTAGACGAGCAGCAGGGAGGGTGAACAGACCATTTTGCTGGAGACCTTATTTATGAAAAATAAAACTTCCTACGAAAATGAAATCTCAAGGTCAAATAACGTTAAACCAAAACCTCTGTCAGGCCATGAGATTTCTCTAATTGGGTTAGCTCATTTTGTTACATCATCACTGACGCGCGTTTTTATTTTATGGTGTGTTTCGTTTATGTGCTGGTCACTCAACGCTGGTCGTTCACCCTCGCTGCTGCTATAATTAACCAAAGATTTTATCCAGACCTATACGATACTTAGATCTTGGGTCATGTAAATTTATCGTTATAAATCCGAACGGAACAGCTTGTGCTTTTGAAAAGAAGTTTTTAAACTTAATCATGTCCATGTCCCCTGAACACCAAGTATAAAAAATATTATGTAAAGTATAATTATCTACTCCATTAAACACAATTAAGATATTGCAATTATCTCTGATCACTTTTGGAATTTGTGTGTATTTCTGAGTTAAATAAATCACGTCTGTATTTTTTGTGACGGCCTCGCGAAAATATCCGAGCTGGATTTGATTGTTTGTCCAGCATTACATCATCGTATACTACGAGATTATTGATACATCCATCAAGATCATCTACGGATGGAGCTTCATCGATATCGGTAATAAAATCAATAACATCATTATCTTTATCAGGACACGTCAGCGACTTTGTATTTTCATTAAAATCTTTAAGTACTTCGTAAAATCATTGATCATCTACAGATGGTGCTACTAAATATAATTTATCCCACTTGAGCCATCGCATTATCAGATTAAGTAATAATTGCGTTTTACCAGACCCAGATGAGCCAAGTATAATTGCTCTGATGGAATTTGGTAGCGCTGGATGATGTTTGACTGGCTCTTGTTTTCGTGTCGCTGAGAAGTCAATTATATCCATATAATAAATAATATGGATTTATATTGTGTTCGATGTAGAGCACCCACCCATACCAGTGGATTAACAACAATATTAACAAAAAATAACAGACACGCACTTACAGGCAAGGGTGTGAAATGTGGTGCAAAAAAATACAAATTTATTTCATCGACATAGACAGGTGGAGATATTGCTGCTTCGTTAGGTAAATTACCAGGAGCTCCATGGACAAAGTATCCTGGTGAAAAACATTTACCTGGATATAATTATTGTGGTCCAGGAACCCGACTTGATATTCGACTTGACGAACGAGATCAACCAAGACCTGGAGAGTATACAATAAACGCGACTGATCAAGCGTATCACGTTCATGATGTCGCGTATAAAAATCCAAATTTGCAACAACGACATATTGCAGATGTAAAGCTGATTCACGCATTAAATTCCATAAAAAATAAATCTCTCAGAGAAAAACTTGCTAGCTTCCTAGTAAAATCTGCTATGAAAGGTAAACTAGTGCTAGGAGCTGGTAATTAATCATAGATAACTATTATAATGGAATCTGTTTATTATAGCCCAAGAGGATATTGGAGAGGCAAAGCAGCAATTAGTAAACTTGCTGAAGTAGCAAAAGTCTCACGTGCTGTTGCTGCAGCGTGGTTAGCACGACAGGCAATATGGCAAATCTATCTACCACCACCTAAAAAAATTCAGTATGCACATTTTGATGTCAGTACTCCCAATGAAGTTCATCAAGCAGATATTTTGTTTTTACCACATGATACCATTAAAATTGGTAGACGTCAATCGCGCACATACAAATACGCGTTAACTGTCGTTGACGTTGCAAGAAGATATAAAGAAGCAGAACCACTGTCAACAAAAACAGCAACTGAAGTTGCATCTGCGTTTGAACGAATTTATCAACGAGGATCCGGACCACAAGGTGGTCTACGATGGCCACAGTTGCTACAGGTTGATCCTGGCAAAGAATTTCTTGGTGCAGTATCATCGTTGATGAAAAAACATAACGTTAAAATCAGACGAGGACACACTGAAATTCATCGTGATCAGGCAATCGTTGAACGATTTAATCGAACACTTGCTGAGCGGTTATTTGGATATCAATATGCAAAGGAAATATCCACTGACTTTAAGTCCATGGAGAGATCTCGTGAATGGGTTGCAAGGTTACCAAGTGTGATAGCTGCGTTAAATAATGAAATTACTCGTGCAACTTCTATGAAACCTTCTAATGCGATCACAAAGAAATATATACCAATACGCCGACGTGAATCTTCCTCTCAACCAGTTCTAGGTAATGTGACCGTAAGATATTTATATGAACCTGGTGAACTTGAAGGAGGTAAAAACAGAGCAACTGATCCTATCTGGAGTGTGACCACACATACAATTTCCAGCGTGGTAAGATCCACAGGTAGACCTGCAATCTACAGATTAGATTCAACTGCTCCTCAGCGTGGATTTGTACGCGAACAATTACAAATAATTCCTAAAGACACACAATTACCACCGCGTTCACTTTTGTAAACTTGCACCTCTACGTCGATTACATTCAAGACAGGTCAGCATCACATTTTCGCGTGTGTGACCAAGACTACTATTAATTCTATCAACGGTAAATTGTCTTGGATTATTATTCGAATACTGCCACAACATTACTGCGTTACAACTTGCACAATGATTATTCTGTCGTTGTTTTAGTGTTATAATAAATTCAGCATCCATATCAAAGTCGCGATTATTTTTTTTGTCACATTGCTTATAGCTCGCTAATTTTTTCTTGATGACGACAAAGTTGTTAGTGATTTCTTCGGTTATTACGCAATCCATGATAACCCTGTGTAGTTGAGATATTCTTCTGACTCGAGACACTGCAGATAAACTAAATTTGACCACTCAATACGATCATCGACAATCCAAATATTTGTATCAGTAATAGTTAATCCCTGTGACGAGTGAATCGTTATAGCGTATCCTAACGTCCACGGCGATTTATCCATGCTCAACGCGCTCTCAACAACATCAACAACAACTAAAACAATATCATTTAGCACAAGAGTTTGTATTCCACCACCAGGAATCTCAACATCAACATTCTGTCGTCGAGTATCTGCTGGGCGATAACATAATGGTACAGGTAGATTTGAAAATTTTTCTTTATGTAACGTAAATAATTGTTGTTGAAGTGTATCGCGAACTATTGTTCTACTTGCAACTATCAGATCAGCAGGTCTCCATAAATTCCAAAAATCATTCATAGGAGTTTCTGGAATTACTTTACGCATTATCTCACACTGTATTTTATCTGGCTGTAGTCTATTAACTTTTTTAACTCTTTCAGTGATTTATCAATAGCTCTATGGTCATCAGTTATTTTTTCGTAATAATCTACAAATGTTTTCAGCCACTCATGTGGAGACGATCCAATAAAAGGTGGCGGTTGACCATGATCGCCACACATTATCACAGCAGTATTCTTCAATAACAGCCAATCAAGAAATATTTTTAATACCTCCAGCGACACCGTGCAAATCTCGTCCCAGATAATAATTTTAGGAATGTATTTCTCACCCATCCTCGATTGAGTCCATGTGTCTCCGCACCATCTAAAGAAACTATGATAAGTTTGAGATTTGATTCCTCGTTCTTTTATTTCTCTGGCGAGTTTATGTGTCGGTGTCAAAACAATCATATCTGAACAATTATTAAATAATTCAATCGCGCGTGTTGTTTTACCTGAATCACCACACCCATTAAGATAAACGGTTTTATGTCTAGCCACAGGATCATATACAGATGGCAACAATGACGTTGTCGATGACAATTCTGATATTTGATTATTCTTGTAATATATTTCTTTAATTTCAACGTCGGCAGATTCGGAATAATTAAGTATATCTTCATGTTTTATTCTCCATTCGCCCCATGATGCATGATTGTTAATATGTAATTGTTTTAACAAATCCGCATATTTTTTTATTTATATAAAATGAATCTGTCGCGACTCTGACTGCAAATCAGAGGAAATCTGTTTATCATTGATAATAGATTTATCGAAACGTACGCGAGCATCGAAGATCTTAAATGAGTAAACTGCGGTGACTCGCCATCAGTATAGCTCACAATTGTACCTAATTTTGTTCCGTCTGATAAATAAGCATGACTTCGTCTTATAAATGTGTTTTTCTCCGTTGTATCAGCAATTACAAAATCGAGTTCAGCATCGTCCATAATTAATCTTGTACAATGTCGTTTATGATCATATGATCCTCCTTGCGTAAATGTACGGATTATTTTTCTGCCGAGATCTATTGCAAGTTTCTCTTTGTGTTTTTTTCCTGCATTTACGTATATTATTAGTAATTTTATCAATATCATCTTCGTTAAGATTAGGAAAATCTCTCCTAGCATCATTAATATTAAATATATCCGGTTCTGGCAACCAAACTTGTTTCTGCACGCGGTATGATATACTTGCTTCACTCACTTTTAACGATATTAAAATTTCAGCATCAAGCATGTGCTGTAATAGTACTATTGAAGCCCAACATTTTTCTGAAAAATGTCTTCCAAACCACGCATAAAGAATCGGATGGAGATCCCCGTGAAACTCGAACGACTCTATACAGGCGAATCCGGTTAAGTCAAAATCTGGTAAGGGTCCGTTTATCGCAACTCTGGTCATCTCGTGTGATGGATGTCCAAATCTCTTAAAGTATTCAGAACACTCTACGTATCCAAGAAAACTTCCAGGATAACATGCTACCATATCAACTGAGATAACGTCTCTATAATCGTATTTAGTATTCCATAATCCACCGTATCCGTATTCCACACAACTGTGTTGGACATCTTCAAGAAATTCCAATCATTTCGGTTTCCATGAATTTTTCTCCTGAGCAGCGTGAGCAGTAACTGAAGGAACGGTAAAACAATTATTCAGTAATTGTCCAATCTTAATATCATCAGGGGTATATTGTAATGCAAGATTTTTCATTTCTTCGTGGAGAGATTCTGTACGATAAATATCACCATTAGACCGTACAAACTGATCATGATAATCACATTCCGAACTTTGAAACAGCCAAACAGATACAGGGTCAATTTTACTTATATTTTTGATAAAATCCAATATATGACCATTATAGAATTTAACCGTTCTGTCTCGTGGAAATATTGTTACTGCCACAGTCCATGCATGTGCGTTATGATCAATAATATCTATCGAAGCTCCTCTTATTCATATTTCGATTTATACAAAATCTCTCCGGTTAACGTCTTCACTGTTATTGGGAATTTTAATTTCTTTCCCAGCTCAGCAACGTCGCTGATAGACGCTCCGGTATCTTTAACTGCTTCTGCCCATGTATTTATTTTTTTACGTCGTAAATCTGTTAAACCGTTTCCGCGTATCGCGTTTGTGAAGTGTTCTGTAACCCGTTCAGCTACACAGTTTATTCTTGACGAAGTCAGCCATGACAGTTTCATAGGTTTGAGATCATTAACGTTAGGTTTATTATTTAACGGATATATTGCGTACACAACCGCATTCACAGGGTACCTTCGTTCATAATACGGTTCGTCAATACCAGTCAGTATTCCTGGTTTGGAATTTTTACCGAGAACAATATTATTTCCTGACTGCATGCGTACAGGATCACGTTTGTCACGGATAATCCAAGTGTCATCGTCTGTCTTTACAATAAATTTTATTAAAATAAAATATCTTTGAACGTCAAGGTAGTCAATAATCTCTCTTCCTCGTTTGTCATTCATTACATTGACTGTATTTCCAATTCTAAATGTTGACCACACATGAGCCGCACCATCGTCGCGAAATTCCTTCTTGGCTTCACGGATACGTTTGGTTATATTCTTATTCGTTAAAGCCAGATCTTGCATCAAAAAACTAAATTTATATTTCGGCAGTCTGTTAAGATCAAATCTAGCTCTATAAGGTTCAATTGTAGATAATTCCTCCATTATTATAATTAAGACAAATATATATTTAAATTGAATTTTAATTATATATATATGATTCAAGCAAAGAATCAATGCCATTGGCTCAAAATCGGATATACTTCTCCTTGTAACAAAACTTGCGTAAACGAATTCTGCGGTTATCACATGCAGTGCGTTAGACACGGTAGTCTAGGACCAAAACCGTGTGTGCGGTGTGGTGTTGGAGTCAGAGGAAAAACTCAGCTGTGTGTGCAATGTGGTGGCAAAAAATACAGAGAGCTGAAATGATATTACGATAAAAAAAAATAACACCTTAACATCGTCAGGTGAATCTCCTATAAAAACCGCAGAAGATCATCTGCTAGATTTTCAAAATAATGATTTAAGCAAATAATATTAGTATATAAATGGAGCAAAATATGTTTGTAACGCATCCAATTATTAAAAATTATGAAGCATCTCGTGATGGTGTGATCAGAAAGTGTTGATTGAAAAACCCAGTCGGTAATGTTGATAAATTTGGTTATTTTAGATTTAATATCAGTGGAAATAAAAATTATTTCTCACATAGATTCATCTACGAATGTTTTCATGGGGTCATTAAAGATGGACTTGTAATTGATCATATTGATGGAAATCCAAAAAATAATTATTTAGATAATCTACAAGCTATTACGCAGAGTAAGAATTCTGTACGTGGAAAAACAGGAAAGTGTAAAATATTTGGAAAGAGAACTATTAAAGCCGTAAATGCAGAGACTGGTGAAGAGAGAATTCTTAATTCTATGAATGCGGCTGCCAAATATTTTGGCATACATCCACAATCGGTACAACTTGTCTCAAATGAAACATACAAATCTGCATTTTCAATAAAATTTGGACAAAAAATCAAATTTCAGTATATAGTTATGGTATCAGATGATTAAGCGAGACAACTCCGTCAAGCATAGCTTAGTAAATCAAGCAGTTGTCGTGCCTGTTGTACTACGTTAATGTTATATGACAGCAATATTTTCTTATTTTGCTTGCGAGTCTTGAAACGGAACCCACATTGCCTTGCCAGTAAGCATCGGTATATCTTTCCTTATTGTATGCGTTATTTCGTCCATCATAATTTCATAAAAATAATAAATATATCGTTCATAAAAACGATGTGTAATTGTGTGTATATATCTCAACTGTGTGAATAAATGTACAAAACTTACTATTTTATGAATAACTCTCATCACTCACTGAAAAAACGTTAGAATTTGAAAACTTCTCGGCTTAATGGGCATTCCATTCTGTCTGTGTAGATTTCGTGAAAAGATATTTGTTTGCATTAGTTTAGCATCAGGTTATTTTTAAACAAAAGTAATATATTACCATCTGGCATGTGTTCATGTAACTGATCGATGTTTTAGTATCCTTGGCAACGGTTGGCTACATGAATACAGACACTTTAACTTGGCAGAAATGCGGGTCTCATATACTACAGATTTCTCAATTTAACAGTGTATTTGGAAATTGAAATAAATTCACATTTTACAATAATTGTGATTTTATTAAGAAATCCACACTACAGTTTACAATAATTGTGATAATTTTTTGTATACTTACGTAAGTGCCTGCGCTTCAGCATTAGGTAACTTCATAATAATTTTTTAGACATATATATATAAGGAAATCCGGTGGGCTAGTGCTAATGCGTTGGATTCTCATACTCGAGGTCCTGAGTTCTATTCTCGTGACCGGTACATTGCCGGCGGGGGCCATATTATGCCAGAATTTTCTTATTAGTGGGGCTCCGCCAGCCCTCGAAATTCAACAGAAAATTGTACACTCTCCACCATGTCACTTGGTGGAAGTGTTTTTTACACACTCCCTGGGTTGATTATGGGAGAGAGTGTGCAAATTTTTATTGAACGTAGAGAAGGCCCCGTTTGTATGTGCCGTCCTGTAAATACGTTACTGTAAATATATGTAAATATGTAAATATATCTAAATACGTTACTGTAAATATATGTAAATACTTTACTGTAAATACGTTACTGTAAATATATGTAAATACGTTACTGTAAATATAATTGCTGTAAATACGCTACTGTAAATATAATTGCTGTAAATACGCTACTGTAAATACGCTACTGTAATTAAGATTCTGTGTTTTGTGCCGTCCTTAATTAAGATTATATGTAACTGTGCCGTCTACAAAAAACATTGCATAAATACGCTACTGTAAGTAAGATTATGTATATAATTGCTGTAAATATGCTTGCTGTAAAAACGCTACAAAAACAGTACTCTCTGAGGACCATTATTTTTATTGTTTTAAACAAATATTTATAGGTTTAGAAATATCGTTATCAAATAAAGCATCAACTATATTGTCAATAAATATCATTGGATCATCTGCCCAACCTCTTATTCGTTCGTCATTTTCAGTCGCGAATAACCATACTGATCCATATTTTGGTGATATATGATAACCAACATTTTTGATACAATTGCTTATTATTTTAGTTGTTATGCCAGTATAGCTTGAAGGCCCCGTTGTGTGTCTGTCCTTAAGATAAGTTAGTTAAGTCTACATGTTTGCACTGTCCTTGGTGTTTGTACCGTCCTTAATGTTGTGTGTTTGTGCTGTCCGTAAGATAAGTTTATATGAAACCTCTGATCCTGCTAGGATGTTCTTTGACAACCTAGGGGCTCACATGGGGATTAATTCGAATGCCCCTGAACTTGCTAGGATGTTATTTGGCAACCTAGAAGTTTACATGGGGTTGTGTTGTGATTATATGTTTTATAAATTTTTATTATTCTGATTCAGAATTATTTTTATTTTAAACAAATATTTATAATATAATGAATTCTGAAAATATTAATGTTATCATTTCTGCGATTAAAAAATTACAACATAACGGTAAATAATCCTGAAAAAATTCTGTGTGATTTTGAATCATTAGAACAACGGAAATTAGAGAATAGATATACTTTGCCATCTGATTATAAATTCATGAAGTTTATCCAGCAGGCAATGTTACAGTCGCTGGCAACAGTTACAGATAATCAGGTAAAGCTGTTTGTACCTCTCTCACACGCTATTGACAAAATTAAGTTAGAACTATCTCATGAATACGAACAGAAAAAGATTGTGAACTTTCGTATAAGACAGTTGAGGGAGCATTGTGAAAATGATAGTGCTAATGAAGGTGGACCAGTAACTGTGGTAATGGCTAAACAAAATCCCTGGCAAAATTGACAGAGTCGAACTATACAGTTTATTTATTTATAATACAATAATATTTATTTTTTTTATTCAGATTCTGATAATAATATTTATTTAAAATAAAAATATTTTTAAATCAGATTATAATAATAATATTTTTTTTTGTTTGGGTATGATAATTACGATTTACCCTATTAGAAGTAAAAAAAAAAATTATTCTGATCCGAGTTAGATTCGGACATTTCTTTTTTGTTTTACGATGACGCATTATGAGCGTACATACAGATTTATACTTAAAACCTCATTTTGCAAATCCAGAATGCGTCCTATTTGGTCTGTAAGTTTGAAATGTATCCTTGATAATAACGGATTATGTACATGCAGATAAACGGGGTTAATTGGTTCTGATACAATTAAATACCCAGGGGATACTTGAGGGCTAAATGAATGTAATATATATCCTTGCTGGGCCTGGCTAGACTTTGAAAGATCTACTTGATAGCTGCCATCAATTACATCACATACTAGATTGACTGCGATCGTTGATGTTATATTAACAATATCAGGTGATATATGACGGCCTCCACCGTATGGATCGTTATTATGTTTAAGAATAACAGATGGCGGGGCTATTTTTCTCCATGATTCAATTACTCCGGGAAAATGTTCTTCAATAAGATCAGTGATTGATTTTTTCATATTGGTATTGTCAAATCCTGGTATTATAAATGTTTTTAATTGTTCTTCTGTTATTTTGTAATGTTTAATAAACAAATTTTTCATCATATCCCAGTCTAAAATATAGTCACTGTCTATACCACCCCTATTCTCTCTTACAGCGTGTAAAATTATATCATTAATAAATCTTAAATCTATCACAACGATGTTTAAAAGTTTTATTGTTTCAATTATCTGTTGTTTTACGTCTTCGCTGTAATATTGTAATAAAGAAGATAAATTAATTTCGTAGTTTATTAATTGATTGTTCGTACTCGAGTTTAATTGGGTCGGACCATAATTTTAAATTTTCTTCATTAATGTGAATTTCTTCATTAACAGATTTATATAAGTGTCTTCTTCTAATATATAATTTTCTACCATAGAGCTCTTGATAATATTCAATACTCACGGAGATTTACTTAGATATTTTGGATCTTTTATATATTTTTTGTTCGCTTGTTTTAAATTCTTCTCGTTTTGGTTCTGGAATTCCATTATAAACGAGGGGAACATCAGGCCATCCTAACACAAATCTGATCGATGACTGATAAATATCTACAACATAATCAGGGGAATTTATTTCAATCGCCGCTGATAATGTTGGTTCGCAAACACTAATTGCTATTTTGGATTCTTTCTTTTTTGAATTCCATACACCACCAGTAACGTTTCGGGGGCATTTCCGTTGATGTCAACGTAAATGTTTCTTTGGTGTTCTTATTTAGCATCACCAGTAGAGGATTATAATGTACATTCGGTGATGATGAAGTGGCCACAGTAATTTCCAAACCATACATGGACAGCCTGTATAACCCAGTTGCTTCTGCGGTATGTTCGAGAGTGTTATCGCGCGGTGTCCATGTTGATGATCCTGATGCTACTGTGTACACGATATTGTTAATTTGTTTGTGTGGAATTTTAACAAGATTAGTTTTTTCAACGATATTAGGGATTCCACTAACAATATCGTTGATTTTTGTATTAATGTCAGCGAGTTTAATATCTACAACCACTGGATTACCAAAAAATTCATACACAGATCTGTTTATGTTTCTACGAAAATTCAAGAATGTTTGTACGTGATTGGAAAAATCAGTTTTGAATGCGGTCTTTTCATCGTTGATTGTTGTTAATGATGTCACCGTCGGAATGTTGCTATCGTCGACGTTTTTTTTTTGTTGCAGCGTCGAAATCTGATTCTGGTGTTCTGAGATTATTAATACCATTATTATTCATGTTGAGAAATGCACGCATTATACCACCGTTGACTAACACAAACTTAGATCCTTGATCATCGACGTATTTTTTTTTTTTTGTTGTTGCTGCGTCTGATTCTGTGGCTGGGTTTCCAAGGTATGTAATTTTATTTTGATTCATGATAATGTCACCAATGAATGAATCACCAGCTTTTTTGATATAATCGTTAACTGAGTTACCGGAATCTTGTATTTTACCTTGATTAGCAAAAGTAACGATATTATTAACAACCGCGGTGGGAATTCGTATAAGTACATCTGACAGTTGTATGTTACTTGTCTTTAATCGTCCTTGTTTATCCTGAAAAACAACGACTTCATTTTGATCCACACTTGTGATATTTAATAAATCATCGATTTCATTTCTGAGCTGATCAAGAGTTGCATATTTAGATAAGTCACCTTGCTGAGCTTTACGAGAAGATCTTCCATAAATATCTACCATTATATTTACTAATGTCTGTTTAAAACGTTTGTGCGCGGCTATGCCTGGTGGTGGTATATTCGTGTACGACTTTATGAGGTGGTTTTCCTGGCGGTACCAGTGAAATTGCGTCGAGTACAGCGAGGGTTTCACGGCCACATATTGGTGGATCTGTTAATTTTTGTGTTGGTAATGTTAAATACCATACTGGTATATCACCAGCTAAATTACTATATCGAAAAATTCTTTTGGTGGTGCCAGTCCATGTGAATCGAAATAAACATTTCCACGTGGATCAATTGCATATGCAACCCAATGAGTACCTGGTCCAGAGTTTTTATCGAGATTAATAATACCAGTTTCAATATTGTTTGGTTGTTTTGGTAATTGATCACGCATAAAAACACCTCTGAAGTTTTTTATGTTTAGTTGCTTAGCAGCATCAAGTAAATCAAAATTAGACATAGGAAAATCATCGAAATGTCCCCAGTCTTAGACCTTTTCCGTACCAGCGAGGAGTTCCTGGAAGTCTTAGACCTTTTCCCTTTTTTTTGGAGGTTTTTATTCCGTGACCTGTTGCTTTCTTTAATGCCATTCCAGCAGCAGTTCCAACAGTACCTAACGCAGCTGCTTTTGCAACAGCTGGGGCTGCAGCGGGTATTAATGCTGGTATAGCTGCAAGAAGTGGAAATATACCACCCGTTTTAGCGATGTCTTTGATGGCACTCGCAGATAGATTAAGTCGTATGCCAGTCTTTGATTGTTTGGCTTCATTGAAGTGCCTATACTGAAGTTCCGATAATGATAGTTTATTCGGACCACCTGCGATTTGTTCTCGCTTTAGTGATATTTTTACAGCACAATTATATTTTGATGATGATTGTAGCTTTTTAATCTGACCAGGAGTCAGACTGACATTAACATGTAGATATGACATTTATAATTATCATCCTGATTTTAAATCAGGGATTTAATTACATATTTTCTACTGGGGGATCAACGACTCGCATTCGTCCACCAATACCTTCAAGTAGCATTGATTTATCGCTGAGTATAACAGCGGCTGCTCTGTAATTGGCAATAGCTCATCTTGTCACACGAGCTCCAAAGTGTATATCAACGACAGATTGTCTGAACAAATCCAGGTGTTCCAGTGAAAAGTAATAGATCGGATACAACGTTGTAAAATCCAGCTGAGATATTTGTAAACCGGAATCAACATTTTGATCACGCCCCATAAATGCCATTAAACGATGATATGCACGTGCTACATGATTTTGATCGAAATTCAGTAATATATCCTCGGAGGGTTCTTGATGTCCGTTTATTCTCAGTGAAACCTCGGAAACACCGAGTTTGTCAAATATCATCATGCTATGTGTTTGTGAGTTTACTCGTGCAGCATCTTGGAGCGCAATAAATATATGTCGTGGTGCAAACACACCTTGCTGTAACGCTATTTGCCATATAAATAAACCATTAATTGTACTTTGAACACTATCTGTGGTCATCGTTAACCATGATAACATTGATTTACCACCTTGACTCATAAAAGAAAGTAAACGTTCTTCTTCAGGTAGTGTTGGAGTCATTACTGGCATCCACAATGAAAGTTTTGCTAGTATTACTTTACCAACATCAACAACAGCAGCAGGTGGCCAGATTGCATCATCGTCGGTAGCTTTTCTTACAAGTACAACTGTATGTTTGGCTCCAAAAATAACCTTTCTGGCATTTCTGCAAAATCCAAAGATATGTGACAGTGGAATTGCACATGAAAATCTTCTACTTCCATCTTTCAGCATTGATCGACGTGCTGCGAATCCTAAGTTAAAATTTGGATTAGCACCATGAACCACCGGCCACACATCAGCGTCAGCGCCGTCGGCGAAGTTTCTTGGTCGTCTCATATGATATTGTCCGATGTCAGCGTGGTTAGAAGTGTCCTTGGTAAACATCACTGACGGACAGGCCAAGTATCGTCGTGGCAACTTCAACATCTTTTTGAATCGACTCAATATTTCTTCCATCAATCATGTACGTAGCGGTGTCGAACAACGCCATGATGCCATTATTGACAAAGCCAACACTAATTTCAGCTCCATATTCAGTATTATCCGTTTTCAAAATTTCTCCTTCAACCTCGATAAATGCTTCAGCGGGTAAGAAATATCTACTCGTATCTTGAACCTGTAGTTCAATTCATCCACGCTGATTTGGTTGTCGTGCGTCATAAGAATAATATTGATAATCGCGCACAGACTCATCTTTGAGTACTGGTGCATCCATGTCGAATGCCTGATCAGATATACGCTTGAACATCTTTATTATTATCGTGTTCTAGACGAACACGAAGACCGCTTCCAGCTATCAGACTAGCGGTTATATTTTTTTCTTTTTCTGACATTGGTACACCAGCTAACTCTGCTAGTTTTTGATTAGCAGCTTGATTTATTATTTTACTGACATTTGCGGGCATCACTTCAGTACTGGCCAGTTTCACTGGTGGCTGAGGTTTTCGTCGTATTAATCGCGCTAGTCTATCCTTGATTGCTGAGAATGCTTTGCAAACAACATCACCAACAGCGCCAATACCTTTTTCACGAACAACGTCAACAGCTTTCATTCCCAGTTGCTTTGCAAGCGATATTGCTTTTGGGGCTATCCTTCTAAATAGACCCTGAACAATATCACCTAGTCCATCTCCGTAGATCGTTTTGTATACTGGTAATCGTTAATTTATTACCCTGACCATGGTTGGTCCACGTTGAGTATTATATATGATCATCTTATTATAATCATTGCATCTAATTACAGACTCGGTCACTGTGGTAATCATCGGCGATTTCATTAATGAGAGACCGATGCACATTAATATCCATGATACCACCTGTAAATAACCGTTTACAAATATCAGCTGCTTCATTAATGATTTCTGGGGAATTATTGCCAGCTCGTTTTCCTCCAATGAGAATTTCTAGTCGATCAACATCGGCAAGGACGTTATTGGGACAATTAATAAGACCACTTCCTCGAGTAGCAAGACCACTTCCAGTGGCACCTGGGGGAGAACTTGTATTGTTTTCTTCTTCGACGTCAGATGATGTGTAATATTGTTGTGGTTCCGGAGGAAGAGTAGGAAGAGATTGTTTTTTCTTCTTCTTTGATTTCTTCTTACTTGTTTTTGGTGGTGCTTTTTGTTCTTTCATTTCTAAAATTTGCTCTATCTGTTCTGATTCTTCTCTACGTCGAATTTCTTCTGCGCGGATTGCTTTATTAAATAATATAAAATTAGGATGATCATCAGCAACTTGAGCACCTGCTGGTACATCAGCATAAATTTTAAATACTGCTTTAGTCCATTCTTTTTTTGATATTGTTGCACCAGGTTTTAAATACTTTTTTTTTATCAAAATCTAGTGCAACATCAATTGCATTATTTGTATTTCCCTTGATTGATGCAACCGAGTCATCGGTAAATTTTTCTATTGCTAATTGTCTTACTTTTGATTGAGGAGGTTGAACTTCAGGTTGTGATTTTTCAGAATAAAGCTGGCCAATATCCCTAAGTGGGTCTTGTGATTGAATATCAACAGTTTCACCTGGAAGTGCTCTTAGAATCTTTTTTGTTTTCTTAGTTCTTTCTGCTATTTTTCCAGTTGCTACCGCGGTTTGCTGCAACGTAGGAAGAAAACCTCTGGTAGCTTCTGTAACTTCTTCGGTAGCTTTCTTAACCCCTTCGGTAGCTCTAGTAACCGGTTTAAATAACTGTTCTGCACTTTCTGTAAATTCTTCCTGTGTTTGCTGACGCGCTTGTAGTTGTTGCTTGACAGAATTACGGACGGATAGATATTTTTTAATTGCCTCTAGTCGCTCACGAGCTAGTTTAGATGTATGAGATTCCATTATTTGATATAACAATGATTTAATTATAGCAGCAGGGCGGGTGAACGACTAGCGTTGAGTGACCAGCACGTAAACGAAACACACCATAAAATAAAAACGCGCGTCAGTGATGATGTAACAAAATGAGCTAACCCAATTAGAGAAATCTCATGGCCTGACAGAGGTTTTGGTTTAACGTTATTTGACCTTGAGATTTCATTTTCGTAGGAAGTTTTATTTTTCATAAATAAGGTCTCCAGCAAAATGGTCTGTTCACCCTCCCTGCTGCCAGAAGACACTATAAGAGTGTCCTTAGCGAGCTACATAATAAAACTCATCCTAGTCTCACGTTTTTCAAAGCGACAAACGTCTCTGTTAGTGTTGTAGCAAGAGTATATTCCAGCTAACCGTTGACGATCGTAATCACTAGGTACCATAGCATATATAGCAACACACCAAGGTAGGCATTGCTGGTTGACCTCGGTCAACAACAATCAGAGATAATTTTCCATCTCAAGAAAGGATGTGTATCACAGACCGGATAGCCCAGGTACACGTTTGCGATCAACATGCCTAGCATAGAGCTAATGAACGCCTTGCTAAGGTAGGGGCATATCACAGAGAGTGACTACGGCGATATTCTGTAGGGCAGTACTGGCCGACAACTCCGGCTCCACGCGTCAAAACCTGCATCGGCTCTAAGGCAGCCACCCATGCGGGCTCCAAGGCAGCTAGCCTGGCCATCTATATCTGACGAACGACGAGATAAGAGGACAGCTGCCAAGGCAGCAAACAGGATCCCCTTCGCGAAATTTCAGCAGGACAATCATCGCGAATACAGGTTCATCCGCCAACTGTCATACAAAAGGAAAACCGTGACGGAAAAGACAAAATCTTGGTTGACTAATAAAGCTATAATACTACCCGGCCATCTGCTTGAAGCCGATCTTTCTAAACTACGCAAAACCATGGCCCTGACGTGATAGACATCCGAAAACGGGAGATCGAAAAGAAGGGTGTCAATTTAAACATTAGTGTAAAGGCCATTATGTGAAAGATTATCGAGCGCAAATGTTGCGCCGTTGGCAGATGACCTCGAGGAACTAGTCTCCAAGGCCGTAGCTAATATCGAGGAGCGATTAGAAAGGTTTATGAACCATTGCCGAGGCTGACGGTTAATAAGGTGTGAAGAGGTAAAGCTATACATTTCGCACGTTCAAACGGATTCATAAAAGGGCGGAAAACAGGGACACACGATTGTTTGGATGGGCCGTCCGATCCACCTTTTATTCTCCGAATAGCGATCACTCAGATCCATAAGTACAGTAACTTAACTTTCCGCTGAAGGTGTCAAACATAAAAAATATTAAAACCTTAACCATACCATCGCAGTCAACATCTTTGAATGGGACTACATATTTTACTCAAGAACAACAAAATCGGAGTATACAGCTGGACGAAGAAGAGCCTATTCCCGCTGGAAACCAAAAACATGATCACGATCGGTCAAGATCAGAGCCGATGATCACGCCAAAATGATTTAGGAGGCTAATAAAGAGTTTCAGAAGTCTTTCCTTATCTTTTCGCTTTCCCACTGACCCAGGCATCTGCAGTGGAATCAACACCCAGGATAGGGACGAATCTGGCCAGGAGACACTGCACTGTCGTAGGCGGGGTTACGGGTACGCGCCTTGCCGAGCGTTTGCTCTTCTGTATGGAGATCCACCAGATCCTCAGCACGTAGGGCAGGGTCGTGTTCATGTTGCATCAATATACGCCGCAGCGACCCACGTATCCAAATAGTAATAATTGAAATTTTACATGTGTACACGCTCTATATACCTCTCACTGTCTTTTTTTTTTCTTTCTTCAAACTTCAGTTAAATGGTAATTTATGTCACATTATTTTCACTTTTCATACAGAAGCAGGATCGTTCATGTGCTTCTACTAAATGCTGCTTTTAGGCCATTGTTCTTAATGACGTCATAGACTGACTTTTTTCAAACGCGAATCCCCGAAGCATTTAATGTAACGGGAACATCTATAAGACACTTTGAAAATGTTATATGTATTATACGGTGCATCATGTACACTCTCGAAGAACAATATTTCTTTTTAAGGAATTTGTGTTCGATCCTCTACTCTTATATTGTATCACTATCACCTGTGGACCGCACGTGGATTAATGTTATGCTGCATACGACTTCCACAATTGTAATAAAGTATATAAAAAATATATGCAACTGCCAACGTCGCAAGAAAAGTGACAATGTCACGTTATCTCGCCTCGATTCTTGCAAGCAAGACGGTTTCAAAGTAGTTTTGACCTTAAATTTTCATGATTTTGATGTACCGAGTGTCTGAGAGCCAGAACTACAAATGGAAATGAATTTTGTATTAAAATTGTAACAGGAAGTACGAGTGTTTCCAGGGGAAATAATTCAACCAATCTTATGATTGTCATGGGCGATAATAAATGCAGGTTTGCCCTCTTCGCTAAGATGCATAAGACATAATACGTTTATGAAATTATTAAATAATTAAATGATAGAATGTGTAAAAACAATCACATCTGAAACATATATACCATATTCTATTTACAAATTTTGTTTTCGTTTTTGTTGGATCTTCCAAAAATTAAAAGTCGTAGTGATTGATAATGTCAAAGCAAATTACAACTTTGGTAAATAAGATTGATACCAATCTCTTTCCAGACGAAGTCCTCCCAGTAAAGAATGCAGTAACTTTGCCCATTCTCTTCATGAGCTGGAACCAACTGCTTCCATTTCAGATAATTATTGGAAGTTTGATTTATACTGGAATTAATGGAACGATAACTTTGAACTGATATACAGGACTTACCGTCTGTACTCGCTTATAAGTCGAGTCAGACCGCATAGATACAGATCTGCCTTAGCATAATGCTCCTTCAGATCAGGTTCTGTCTCTTATGTTCTGCTAATTGCTCCTTGCAAGCTGCAAAGACCCAGATCTGCCGGCGCATGATGCGATTGCAGATGTAGATCTGTGCAGTTTGCAGTTGTATTCGTTTTATAAGGAAGTTTATAAAGAGTTTCGATTGTGATGCTTCCTTTTCTTTAAATTCCGTCATATTAGCCAGTGTTTACACACACACACACACACACACACACACACACACACACTCCAGAAATTATCTTCCCATTTTCCTTTATACGTTTTCTTAGTATCAAATGAAATCGTACATGTGACGAATGATTAGTGTACTCGAAGTGAAACAGTTAAATTTGTGCTGGTGAAGTCATGAATAATATTAACCAGAAAGGTATTAGGAACTATATTTAAGCTATGCTTATCGTTTTTAAAAAGATCAATTCATAAACTTTATGATACATACATACATACATACATACATACATACATACATACATACATACATACAAGAATGAATGAAAAGGATATATAGATTTGCTCATTTAAATTTTTGTACCAGACGAGGATAGAAGTTGACAACTGTTAGTTATTTATTTCCCTCCAAATAAGAGCTTGCTCCGCACGATCAGAGATTTACAACTAGCATTTATGAAAGATCAAAAAGAGAAAGAAAAAGAAACTGCTTAAAAATACCTCTATTTTTCATTGTATTATGTATCACTCTATTTCAAGCAATATTTATACAGAGCAATAAGGTTTTAATGCAGGACCTTGATTGAAATAACGAATTTAACTCGGAATGATCATGCGAAAATCCGCTCTCTTCAATTAAGATAATATATCCGAAACTTTGAGGAAAATTCCACAAACTCCGAAGAGTGACTCCAAATAATTTGGACAAAAGAATGTAAAACGCTCGTACAAGAGTCAATAATAGATGAATTATGCCACAGTTTTATACACATATATGACACAAAGAGGTTGATACATTGCCTCGTAAATATAATTTCACTATAATAAATTGTGTGAAAACTTAAACCTTCTACGTATTGAGATTATGGGATCATGTTTGACGAAATGACAATACATAAAGTTTAATATAAAACGTAAGCAATGACATAGAAAGATGCTCTAAATGTATATTTATGATGGTTAACATGAATTTTACTTTTCATGCATGTACTGATTTACTTGACCTGACAACAAATTCCAGTTTATGTGTAATATGTTAACATTATACTTTATATAGATATAGACTAGAAACAATATATATTTTAGAAAAGTTTATTTGACATTTAATATAAGATGTAAAATTCTTTAGACTACCCAACGGAACTGCCCCCCTTCCCCGTTTTTTTTTTTTAAACAGTGATGTAAATCTTGCCGGAATAAAGCGGTTAATCTAGTTCAAGAGTTATCCATTACCCATAATGCATCAAGAGGAAGTTTACAAATGCGGGAGCTATATGAGGAAAAGTAGGGTAACCGCTGAACTGTCACTGGTGATTTGATTATTACTAGCAGATAATGCAGGAAGCTGGCTTTGGCGAATGACGACAAACACTTTAACGGGATTTCCAATCATTTACAGTGTCATATTCGTTGTGGATTGAACGGAATGTAGATCGCAAACGTTATGATTGTGGATTTTTGGCGGGGAAAGTAAATTTGGTGTTGTTTTTTTTTCGAAAGTGAATTTTTTTTTTGTATATAGAAATGATTTGGAGATGTAGTTATGGATAAAATGACAAAGCAGGCGGAAATCATGCCTGTCCCTCGGCTTGGAAAGCTTAAACGCTCGCAGACCATAGACACTGACTCTGTGAGACGTGAAACATCCCCCATTGCCAATGGCATTGGCAATGATACTAGCAAACATGAAGAGGAACCCGAGGGTCAGAATCACAGACGCACCCCGGGACCGTCCTGCTGGGCTCTAAAGCACGCTGTATTAGCATTGACAAGGTTGGACGATTTTATTTGTGAGAAAATCGGTGCTGGATTCTTTGCAGAGGTGTTTAAGGTATGGACGTGTGAAAACCTTTTAGGTAGCAATAGTCTCAACTCAGACTCGTGTGTTTTTTAAAAAAAATATGTTTACTTGACTATTATTGGTTTAGAATCGCGAAGGCTGCCTGTATGTTGACTTTTTGAGGGATACATGACTAGCAGATTTAGACCGTTTCGTTTATCATCATTTTCTACTGATTACAAGTTCTGCAAACTTTTCCATTTGTGTGTAATTTATTATTCAGTAGTAAAAGCGGTCCTACTAAATACTGCTAAGCCTGACAAAGCTACACAAAACCATGCAAAGTCAAATTAAGTGTATTTATATTGTTAATTATATTGATGAATAAATTAACCAAACCAAAAGACTACTTTTCAACATGATTATGCCGAATGAAATGATTGAAAATTGGGCAACAGAGTTCGAATTTCAAACAATCGTAAAGTGTTGATAAAGTATGACACAATCATGTTGGAAATGTTTGTTATTATTTTATAAATTGTTTTTTCGACTGATTATCAAAAGAAAATGCAATTTTCCAATATATGTTATAACGAGTTGTCAGTTTTTATATACTTTTGTCTGTATTTGATACCACATAACAAAGGTACACAAAGCCAGAAAAAGTCATTACTTGGAAGGTGTATATATGTCGCAATGTAAGATTGATGAATAAATCAACCAAACCGAAAGACTAGGGTTATACATATACCCCATTAATAGACCGCGAATTGGGAGATAAATTAATTTGGATAATATCAAGTCGGACAAAATCATATTTGAAATGTTTCTTATTTTTATGCATCAATTGGAGGGTCACACGATTCACCCAAAACCACACAAATCCTGCGACAAACTAGTTAGACTTTGAAAAACACATTTGTGTTTTGCCATTTTATGACACTGTGTGCCTGAGTGGAAAAAATAAACATTTAAGGGGTCCATGTATTTACCGCAAACCATCACAAACCTACTGCATACCACCTTTAAAATGCATTATAATGCTAACTTTTCTGTGAAAATATGTAAACAAAATGTAAAACTTATCATATAATATGAAAAGAAATGTTGATGAAATTTTGAAATGAGATTGTTAATTTTACACCAAGTCCGATTTACAACTGTAAAGTGATATCACGATATGTGTATTGTTTTTTTTTTCATAGTCATTAAAACATCCATTACATTCATTAGATAATTGGAATAAATAACTTAATCTGGCTTTATTTGAGTGTACTTTAGCATGTTTCATTGCATTTTAGTAACTAGCTATGTCATAACCTCAACGCCCATGAAGTTGGGGTACTAATATTAGTATGATTGAGTAACTAGATTTGCATTTCTTTTTCATAATTTGTATTATTTAATTTCCCCAATAATTTGATTGTGCTGATGATTACTGTCCAAATCATTTGTGTAAAAAAAAATATGTTTATTTGATTTCTGTGTGTCTTATTCGTAAATATTAATTTAAGTGTCTGCAATTTTTCATATCAATTCCATATCTTGCTGGCATGTAGGAAGGAGGGGTTATTTAAACAGTATTTCACAATGTATAGTATTTGCTATATACAGACATAATGTAAATTTTAAGAGTTTTCAAAAAAAGAGCTTACCTTGAATTTTTCATTCTGAATTCTATGTTTAATTGAAATGGTTTTTAGTTTCAAGTTTGCATTCTTGTCTAGTTGACAGAAACTCACTTATCATAAATTAGTAAATGAAAATAGTAGTAAAATGCTTATTATACCAAAACCTATATATGCAAACTTGAAAGATTGTGTGAAAACGCCAAATAGCTTGATAGAAATATTTCACTGCCCAGGTGAGGTAAGGCAAGGTTGTGTTTTATCACATATTTTATTTTGATTATTTATAAATGATTTCAAGACACATATTTCTGACCAGAATAACAGTGTATTAGCAGAATTTATGTATGGTATTTACGCAGTATCAATGATAAACCACGAGATGTTTACATTTTTCATTAAAAGGAAACGAGGCTTGCACATTGAGTGGTATATCATGGATACAGCATACATACTATACATATATTTTATTTATATCACATACAAATACACGTACTTGCCTTTTGAATGGAGTTTAAACAGACTGCGGGCAACTGTGTATCACATCTCAGCCGTGTGTGTCCACTACAAAATGTAATGTCCTTTTGTGCCTATTCACAATCACCTTTGCATATTGATAAGTTGATTGTTTGCATTTTTGAGTTTCTATTTTTATTCACATTGATTAAATCAGTGTCAGTCACACTAATAATTTATACATGAAAAATGGTTTTTATGAAGAAAGTAGGGCACTCCAAACACATAGATTCTTGAATAATGATAGCTTATCAATGCATTGATGTGCAGGTGCATGGAATAGAATCTAAGCGAAATGATGAGCCAACAATAGGTAATTAAAATATTTTAATATATTTAAAGTTGATCTAAGTCATTATTCTGCTTTAATTAATATTGCTATGGATCACAAAATTCTCTCTCTCTCTCTCTCTCTCTCTCTCTCTCTCTCTCTCTCTCTCTCTCTCTTTTGGGTCAGTTTAACTTAACATTTACCATCATCCCAATTTTTAATCATTTAATTCTGCATAAATATATTCAAAAGTAGTCTTTCAGCTTGGTTAATTTATTCATCAATATAATTAAAAATATATATACACTTTTTTAGTTTGACTTTGCATGGCATTGTGGGGCTTTGTCAGGCTTAGCAGTATTTAGTAGGACCCACAAAAAGTCACAGGTCATTTATGCGTTCAGTGTCAATTATTTTAGTAATGGGTGTCATTGTTTAGAATTTGATTCTACATACTTTTAAATGGCAATTACTGACTTGATTTGGATCCTCATAATCCATATTCCTTTGGAAGGTCATTAGTTACATGCCCCAAAAAGTACTTATGGCATCAGTGTTAAAGTACCTGTCCACTATTGTAAAAGATGTTAGCGATCAGTAATTTTCATCTGGAAGTTTATTTATGACAGTTAAGGTGAATTGCATTGAATAATCAGGATTGAATAAACTAAGGTTAAACAAAATTATTAAATTTTAAAACAATACTATATTTCATTTAAGCTGTATGACTTTTACTATTTGTCTCAAAGTGGTGAGAGATAAGAGATCCCCCACCTCTTATGGTTTTTGGTTATCATTATCAAGGAGATGGTCGAGCCTGTTGTTATTAATTGGACTGAGTAACAATAAATAAAATATGAAATTAATGGATGGAATAACAAGAGATTTGAGCAGAAATGTAGAATAGAACAAGTTGAGCCCCCTTATGTAAAATATAACAAGATAATCAATTATATAAAATGAGATTGAACATTACATTTGAATGATTCCCTTTCTCTTAGAAATGGACTTACAAAATGTATGCGAAATTCTATTTGCCATTCTGATATACTGATAGAACAAATTTCATCATATAATCGAGTGTCTGATAGAACTCAATTGCGGGCATGTAAGAATGACCTGGTGTTTCCAGTCTTTTCCAAATTACTTTTGGTGATAGATTGGTGTTTCTGTATTTCTTTTTCTTCTCCCTCCTCTAGCCTCTTGGTTGCAGACTATTTTCTCTTTCCTTTGTGGAGTCAGGTGTGGATCTGTTTTCCTTTGTGCCCTCCTGAGCTCTCACTCGCTTATCATCAGAGAATTCTGTCTCTTCTCTGGCTCCAGGTCTCTCAAAATTTCACCCACCCACCCACCCGACCCATGGACAGTTTACATAACAAGAGAAATTACTTATCAATTTTCCTTGGAGTCCGTCAGAATTTCCCTCTTGGCAGAAAAACTTGGACTGACTAATTTGTTTGCAAGGGGAGTTTCTTCAAAGCCTGACTTCCATCTGGAAATATGGCCCCACCCCACATTTGCTTGCTTTAACCTACAAAATTTTAACACTCCTGTCGAAGCTAAAATAATCCTCCTTTCTTAATAACTATTCTGGAAGATATCAACTGTTTCAAATGGCCAAAGACTCCCTAAAATGTTTCCCAGGTTTGTCTCAACTCTTGTCGTTTACCGCATTTGCATTAACATTGCACTCTGTCTGTCTAAATGTTAAGCGAGTGAGTCATAATTAAAATTCAGTTCATGCCCCAACCAGCAAATTCCATCCCTCAAAGACAACAATTTATTGTGATACTAGCCCATACGTCAGGCTTAATGGTTATGTGTCATGCTGACCATGACAGAATGTACTACAAAATTATTCTGCGAAGGTTTGCACCATTAGACTATAACAGATCATTACAAGTACATGTATTATCATTTTCATTCCACATTCTCATCCTAAAGTGTAGATAATCGTAATAGAATACCTGTAATATGCTGTCAAAGATTTTGGCTACCATTTTTCAATACATATGTTGCTTCAAATTGAATGGATAAACTATTATAACCAGAATTAAAGGAAAAAAACATAAGATACACTCTACATGCAACACAGGAAGTAAATGTGTATTAATGACAAAGTAGTATATTTTAAACAAAAAGTTCACAGAAAGGCTGACAATTGCTGACTTTTATAATACTTAAGGAACAGTTTTATTCTTTGGCAGGCTTATGCAGATATTCACATTTTTTTTTAGAGACAAAGGTAGTTTGTTTAATGATTTTTAGTGCATGTAGAGGCAACATGCACATGGGAACCAGTGGTAGAAATTTTGAATGGCATGCATTTACCATAATTCCAGGAGGATTATTGACATATTGGGGGTTAAGAAATAGCCCATACATGGTTTACTAAGGCAAGTAAAATCTAGATACCTCTTGAAATTGCTGCTAAATGAAGGCATACAGCTTGAATTGGCAGGGTGGTCTGTCATGTATCACCAGAAGGTGAACATGTAAACAGACATCAGGACTCTGAGCCAGTTAT
This sequence comes from Megalonaias nervosa, assembly GCA_016617855.1. NCBI lineage: Eukaryota > Metazoa > Mollusca > Bivalvia > Unionida > Unionidae > Megalonaias > Megalonaias nervosa. Next base: position 30,101 of record JAECUM010027511.1, read on the forward strand.
AATAATAAGCTTATATTAAAGAAAAACATAGACTCTCTTCATTATCAGAGATCCTGTTTGCCTAGCTGTAAGCAGTATTATTAAAAAGTATAAAGGTGATACTTATTTTATTGAGTTTGATTGAAATGGATTCAGTAGTTTGAAGTCAGCCAGAACAACCATCAGAGGGGATGTCCTGTCCACAAGATGATTACATTGATGAGGATTAACTGTTATTTAGTCACAATGACTTTCAGTGTCTGTTTACTTTAAGTCTTGCTTTTAGCTATAGTGCAGATGGGCCATGGCTGGCCAACATTTAAAAAGGGGGAGCATCGAGGGGCATGTTCAGGTGTGTCAGGGGGGAACACATTACAGGGAGAAAGGGTGCATCCTTTGAGGATTTCAGGTGTATTTGACCCTGATTCAGCAGTTATAAAGAAGAAATAGTATTATCTTGAATTTCTATAATTTCTATTTTGGTTAGTAGAGCAGTATTTCTTTAAATTATTTTTTATTTATTAATACATTATATAAGATTTGTTGACCAGATCCTCTAATTACCTAGTAAATAATATATTTTGTTTACAAATCTATAAAAAAAAAAATAAACCGTGTTTCTAAAATGACATAAGACAAAGCATAGCTCATCAGTGTGAACCCATTAATCATATACTTCATTGATCTTTAATGTCTAGTTAATTGTGTTTGCATCAAATTTCATGGCTTCGGAAGTGAAAGTTAAAATTCTTCTAGAGACAGCTCCGGTGGCCTAGTGGTTAGAGCATTCACCTCAGATGTGGGAGGTCGCTGGTTTGAACCCCAGCCGAGTCATACCAAAGACTTATGAAAATGGTACTTACATCTGCCTCGCAAGGCGCTCAGCATTAAGAGGTTATAGTGTTAGGACTGATCAGCCTGGTGTCTGGTGTCACTGAGGATAATGCGACAGGGTGGAACATCATGCTACATGTCTGCTGCATGATGCCCCACTGCTAGACATCACTATAAACTTCCACAATGCAGACATTTTAGCGATATGACTGAAAAATTGTTAAAACTACTTTAAAATCCAAATCACACAATCAAACACACATACACACACACAAAAAATTCTAAGTGTCTGTCTTGTGATGTCTGTTCTGACTTTGCATTGATATTTTGGGATAAACTGTTGGAAGATGAAAATCAAAATACAGTGTCTTAGCAAGCTGTAGTCAGTTTTCTTTGTGGGAAATATATAAAGAAATAAAGCCAGTTTTATTTTCATTTAAATATGTAGAATTGATTATATAACAATAATACTGATCACCTTAATTAGATATGCTGTAGTGTTAGGTGACAACAAGGGTATTGCAAGAGAATTGATGGTGCTTTAGTGTCAATACCCTACAAGTTCCCTATAGTGCAGTGTACTGACACCATATGAGGAAATACATGTATACTGTTGTCTGCCAGATTTACTGATTTATCACTGCTTACTTTTCTATTTACACATAATCAGCTGTCTTTTTTTTCCCAGTGTCACATGTATCATATTTCCCTCCCCCTTTTTCAAAATGTTACATTATTTTAAAAAGTAATATGGTTGCAGCCAATCAGTTTTGATGGCTCATGTGATCATACTTGTATCCCTTCCAGACTCATTAACATGATTTGGTACCTATACAGGGACAGTTAAGTGACTGCTGTGATGTTATTTGAACATTTATTTATCATTTATTGTTTGTCACAAATTTGAACCATTTTGTTGGCAGGACAGTAAGTGAGGACACTATATAATTAATGGTTCTTGTTTGAAATGCATGCCATATCTAATGAAGAATCTTAGACACCTTGACTTGTAAATTTGTCCCATTACTTTCCACTGTTAAAGGAAAACTGCCATTATTTCATGAAGGAAAACTGCATTGTACGTGTAAAACTTGACAGTCCAAACTAAATTTACCTGGAAAGATTGTTAATATACAGTGTATTTGAAACTGATAGAATGTCAACTAGATCGTCATGATAGGGGGCAATTTGAGCAAAATGGTCACCATTGAGTCACTTTGCCTCAACGGCCCCAAACTCATGTTTCACTTCACCTCGATTACTGATTGTTATAAAAGAAGATAGCATGATAAATACAAGCAATTTTCAGTATCTGTGGTTTCATTTTATTCTTCACCGAATTGACTTAGAAAATATACCTTTTCTCTCATTGTACCTTGTGTTGATAAATGTCTTTTTTGTAATTTCTTTTTTTCTTTCATTGTTCATGTACATGTTGACATGATGGATAAAGGTAATTTTCAATGTACATGTATTTATTAATCATTTTAAAAAATGTACTCCCTATCAGCTTCATCTCCAGTAATATGATGTGATTATTTCTGAATAATAATAACAATAATAATTTCAGACTAAGTCCATGGAAAAAAGAACCAGCAATTTCATACAAAAATATGATACGACACAAAAGAAATTTGCAAAACAATATTAATACAACAATTTGGTCCCAATATTGTTAAATTGCTATATGAAACATGTATCACTTCTTTCCAGTTTGTTATTACTGCTAGCTGTTCTACTGTTAAATGAGTACACTCTCTTTCTAAAGCAAAACTCAATGACTATTGCCTTGTTCATAAACATTCCTGACACTTTATGATGCCTATCATAAAGCCAAACCAAAAATATGTGTGTTTGCAGTTGGCCTGACCATCCCTGTTTCTCTTTGCTCACCCTAGACCTTTTTCCCTATGGTGAAACCACCCCCCCCAAACCTGTCTGCACTAATTTTAGAATTACCTGTTTTAAATCTAAATGCATTGTTGTAAGACATTTAATTGTGTAGAATGAGAACAGTTTGTCTATATGGCATAGAGGAGTACAATACAAATTCATGTAATTTGATTTGAAAAACAAAACTTCTGCACCTGCAGAACATGTTTTAAAAAACCATAAAAGCATATTTACATGTTACTAACTTTATGTCACTATCATCTAACAAATCAGAATTAATGAAATCCCCTAGATACTCGTGCATGCTCATTGATGAACAGCAGCTTTTCTCTGCCAAATCTAACTTCAGGTATGTAAACTTTTTTCAGATTTTGAAGTCTGAAACACATACATAGTCTTTTTTTGTGTTGTATTCAATATCATTTGCTAATGTGAACTGCTCACATAGTTTTAATAGGCTTTGTATTTCACCAAGTAGACATAACAGCAAAATCTAAGCTATTCAGAAATAAATTGCAGATACTACATCCAATAGAATTATTCAAACCATGATTAAGGTCATCAATATAGTCATTAAACAGATATGGGGATAGAACACCTCCTTGCCACATACCTTTTTGCACTTGGATAGACATAATAGTTAAAAGACCCCACTTTACACAAAATTGTTCTTTCTCTTACAAGTTAAAAATGAACTAACAACATACAGTGGAATGTTTCTATCAATTAACTTTCTTAATAGGGTCCAGGGAATTATTCTGTTAAAAGCCTTCATATCATCTAAGAAACATACATAAACTGGACTACCATTATTGACATACTAATTAATGACTTCCTTGAAGGCTGGCAGACAGGCTTCAGTAGAGATGTCACCTAAAGCCAGACTGATTGTCTTGGAGCTCTGTTTCAAACCTTTGAAACAAAATTAGTTTGAAAGCTTTGGATATCAGAGGCCATGGCAATGGGTCCTTAATTTTTGTCAGATGTATCATTGGCTTTCAACTTGATTATTGGTAGAGAGTTACTCTGTTGAGGTCAAGGGATAAAGTGATGCACAAACTATTGAAGCAAAACATAAGTAACATACACAACTTTTGATTAACATATTTTAAGTGTTCAGCTTGAAGAGAATCAGCACCTGGTGAACTACCAGTTTTGAACTTAGCAATAGTCAGGCATATGGTTGATTAAATGTGCTCAATTTCAGTTATGATTACAGGTCATTTAGCATTATTGATTATGATTGCACTTTATTTGGAAACCATGATTATGATTATAGGGGGACGATTATGATTATAATTGTTTTGTATTTGCCTCTTATTTTTTGTTCTGGGCAGATATACATTGTATATTGGCCACCTAAAATTACCCATTCCATATTGTAATAATCAGCATTCATGGTCTTTTGTTATGGGAATTTTTATTATTCTTACAATTATTAAGAATATAATTAGTAATATTTTGGTTGATGTAATCATTTGTAACCATGATTACACTATGCAATTACACTGCCAAAAAAGGCTGATCATGATTATAGAGCTTCTGAAATCAATGATTACAATAACAGCTCACTCTGTAATTGATTGCAAATGATTATGGTTACAGTTGTAATCTGCCCCATGCATGGAAATAGTATTATTAATCCCATGTAAATGTACACACTCATTATCTCAATATGGAGTATGTAATTATTGTTTATTCAAGTCAGCAAATACACCACTTTTGTGTAGCTTGCTAGTTGGTCATGTTACCCACAGAACTGGCTAAAGGAGAGCAGTTTTTGACTCTTGACAAACATCTTTACAAAAGGAGTTAATATCTTTACTGCTCAGCATCTTGATGTATGAGGCAGCCATGTATCCAATTTCTTCCATCTTACATAATCTGAAGACATACTTAAACTGGGCCCTGGATTTCCTCCTTACATTGCATAGAAGACCCTGTCTAGGCTTACCATGCTATAAGAATTCTCACACACTAGTAATTATTTACACATGAAAATCAGGATAGGGACACCTTGGCTCAGATGTACTGAAACCATGTACCAGCCTCTGTCTTGAAGACATTAATTGATTAGGCAACATATAAGATCTCTCTTTCCCTTCCCCCCATTGTGATCAAGGTCTCTTTTTCTATCAGTAGTCAGTATCAATATCATTCCCATCTGTTGTGTGCCAGTTAAATTTAGAGCATGGCTTACCAGAATTTAGGACAGAAAGTTCCTGTCATATTAAACATTAATTAAAAAAATTATGATTCATGTAAAGTGCAACTTTTCCAATAAAGTTCTTGACTTTTTTAAAGTGTGAGTTATGGTTCATTTGCTTGTACTTTTCTAATCTGTAATAATGTTGTGTGTCTGATGCTGTGACAAAACTATGCACCATGACAACAAAATTAATGAAATAATTTAAATGTACATGTATATTGCATGCATCTGTGTTTTGCTTTGTTTAATAAGTTGGATAATTTTGAAATTGTGTGTTCTTTCCTGTCATGTCAGAAATGTAATTTTAATTACAATACAATATTGTTAGGAATAATCATTATTGGAATTCTTAATTTATTTGAATTTGACTACTACTTTATGAGCTGGGGCTCCAACTATTTTCAGGTTGAGACTCCACGACTCCCAGGTTTAAAAATTCATATAATAACCAAAGTCATTGTCATTAATTTCAACAAAGTCATTTCCTATAGCCAGTAAATACATAATAATTGAATTTTTATACTATCAGTCATTATCACCTTGAGTGACCTAAGTATTTGACATGAAAAGTCAGATAATCTTTACTGTAATGGGATTAGGTGAAGCCACATAAATTAGATCTTAGTAGACATGGATATTAAGACACCTCTTAATCAATTGGCAGTTCCTAATGATCATAGGCATGTGTGCTTTTCTGATGGTAACATTACATAATTTGTATCAAGTGCAAAGCAGCAAATGAGCAGGAGTCTGAAAGATTTGTGGAATGAATCTTGGAATAGGGCATTCCCATGAGCTGACTAAAACCCCCCTGGAACATCATTAGTTTTGTGCAAATAATATTGTAACATTGAAAGGAAAAATGGAGCTGCACCCCAAGGAACACTAGGTTCAGAACTTCTGGATTTTGGTCCTAAACCTGCTGTGGAGAAGTTTGTTGAAGAAAATGTGAATGTAGTATGCTGTGTTGATTAAAGATGAAATGAAAACAAGTGAATGGAATTTGGTCATTTGTTTCTTCTTCCATTGTCTTGGAAATTATTTGATCTGAAGTGGAATTAGGCTAATTAAATAAATTACTATAGAAAAGAAACTGATCTCTTCCTTGGTTCCTTCTAGCTGGACACAGTATTAAATAATGGCAAGATAACGGCATTAAGAATTGTTACATTTACAAGCAAACACAATTATGATGGTTATCAACTGTCTTCATTTGTTTATTGTAATATAAAATACTTCACACTAAAAGAGCATTAGCAATCTGATGACATAAATTTTGGTGACACAAACAATATGCAATATTTTGAGGTATTGCCTGAGAAAAAATGGGACTTCTTGTTTTAGGACTGGGAGTGCAACTTTTTTCAAAGAATGAGCCCTGGAGATTACAAATTTCAAAATCCTATAGAGAACCCCCCGTATTAATTAATTAACACCATACATTAACTTAAGTATTAGAGTGCTACAGCAGTCCTCAAAGTCGCTAACCATGGGTTAGCGGATTAGCATTAATTTTGAGCCCAGACTTTTTGATATAAAGGACTCGCCTTATAGTCTCAACACAGAGAGCACAAGGTTGCAAATGATATAGATTGTTATTTTTTATGACCTTTACATTGCATTGCTGTCATTTTTAACATTACTGTACAAAAGGGCTCAGGTCTAGAGAAAACATATATTCAGTACTGCCATTTTAAACTTTTCTAATATGGCTCATGCCTGGAGAAAACACAGTTGGTACTGCCCTTTCAAACTTCACTGCACTAAAAGGGCTCAGGCCAGGAGAAAACATATAGTCAGTACCGCATTTTAAACTTTACTAAAAGGGCTTAAGAATAGTCAGTACTGCAAAATAACTTCATGACTTCATGAGGATAAAAGCCAAGTTTTCACATAAGCCAAGTGAGGGATCACTTCATAGTTCCCAGATGTAAAAATTCACACTGGTATGGAGTAAGACCAGAATTTTGATTAGAAAATTATAACTTTTGTACATGTTTTACTGTTTGTAATTTATCAGTTTGGGTAAAATTTCAGATTTAGCTATTTCGAAAGAAACCTTTTAAAATTGTGCAGGATGTAACTGTCAGTCTTAGAATATTTTTGCAGGGTTTGTGCTGATGCAGAAAAACTTATCTCTAACTAATGTTTATCTAATGGGACTCGTATTTAAAAACTATGTTAGTCCATCTGGCTCAATTTTTGATGTTTTCCAACTAGAGGGTGTCAATTATTGCAGCTGCAGGTACCTTATTTTGAAAGCTGATGAGTCCAGGGGACTGAACTTGTTAGATCTCTGGAAGCCATATTTCTGATCTGTTTTGATCAAACTTGAATACTGGCTTATCTCCTCAAGATCTTGCATGTGTTTGATACAAAGAAAAATCAACATGTTTTAATGAGGTGATTTAGCATTTTTTTAGATCACATTTTCAGGTTTTTCAGGAACCGCAGCTTCCAGATCAAATATGCATGAAATTCTCACAGGTCTGGCCTTTCACCCTATAAAATGTCCACATGACTCACCTAATTTTCACCTTGTTGTATTTTGATCAGCTGAAGACTAGACTTTAGTAAATAGACATAAACCAATGGGGCTAATTTAACAGTTAATCTAACTGCTGTAATTACATGGCTGCATCTCTGAAGGCTACTCTGACATGACTTGAAAAAAAAAAAAAATTTCTATTGAGAGTGTATGCGAACACTGCAATTTTTTGGCATATAAAAGATGCCCTATTTTGTTTTAACGGTGTTTAAATTAAATTGGTGGCAGTGCTTATGTAAATAATAAATATAATCAAAGCTTTCTTAGAGTTATGATCAGTATTTAATAATAATAATGATAATAATATGGTAACTGCTAGTTAAGAAATTGTAATTTAGAATTCAGCTAGTATCATTAGACACTTTTTAAAAGTACATTGACTCATAAAAATAAGGCAGCAAAATCATTTTTTGGAAAACAGACTCAGATGAAAATGACACTGATGCAAATGAAAGGCAAATAATTGACAAAGGTGAAAACACAAGTGAAGACAACAAAGAGAACTCGAACTTGGAATGTATATTTTATGCTGGCTGTATGGACCACAGTGATGGACACATTGATAAAAATAGTGGCAGCACTATGCATGAGAAATTACAGACCAGTTCTCATGGTTGACAGAAGTGGAATCGGATGGTACATTAAAATCAATTTGTCTTTTTAAGACAGCTGAACTGCAAAATGGAAATACAGTCTTGCAGCTCTCAGCCTTTAACTGTCACTAATTTAACCCAGGTCATTTAACTGTTGTTTAGGGTTGCCATGCTGTGCGAACAAGACAGACAATTCTGTATGATGCTGAGAAAACTGTTGAAATCATATGAAAAACTATTACTGTAAAGTACCACAGTTCTATACAATGAAACCATGAATAAATTAATCAGAATAATCGGGGAGCAACCTGTACTTGAAGACTTTGATAACCAGAATGCCACTCATACGTGTGTTGTCAAAGAACAGGAAAATGTAAAGAAACTAACTCGTTTGAACAGCTAGTTTCCAGATGGTACTGTGCCGTATGATATAAAGTATTTTGGACAGTTACTGAAAAACAGTTTTTCTCCAATGGAATTTTATGATGATGAGAATTTAACTGATCTGTAATAAAGTAATATCTTTTTTATTTTATTTGCTATCCTTTTGAAAGTGAGTGACTTGTGTGTTCATGCTACTGACTGAGTTCTGTGAGTTGAGGAGTCCAGGACTTCTCACTCAGAAACTGTTGAGAACCTTGAAGTTTGATAAATCTTATTTGTTTATATCTTGAGAATCTTGGATGATTTCACTAATGAGTGAGGTCCACTCATATTGATGTGGTGATGTTGATTATGATCGGCTGAGCTTGTAGAATACATTGCGCAACTAAAGAGTACATAGTTCATTCATTTGTATATCAGACTGGATATTTAATCTTGAATATTTTCATGTTTCTATTTGAAAAAGAGAAAAGCATAATAAGCTGTGTAGCATGTAAGCTTTCACCACTTCACCCAGTTTTCTTCTTGAGTTGCAAGTTTCCTTAAGTGTATGCTAAATATAGTACAGCTGTATCGCAGTTAAAGTAATGGTGGTGTATTCTCAGTATGTTTACTTCCTGTATTTAAAGTATACAGGAAATCTGGTGATGCTGAATCATACATTTTCAGGATGTCCTTGTAATTTGAAGGTAAAGTTTTGTCAAATTTTATAAAATAAAGTGTATGCATGTCTGTGTGTGAAAAAGTTTTCAATTATGCATGTTGGTGTACATAATGCTCTGTGTACTAAATCCATACTAAGTGCTCTTGTGTACACCAGTCCATTATTTGCATGATGTTTGTTTCCCAGATGTATTTGATATATTTGTCTGTACATATGTAGATAATTGAGGTCCACAAGGGAGATTAGTTTTTGTTTATTATCAATTGTATCACCCTCATAAAATAAACACATTATTATTATTATTATTATTATTATTATTATTATTATTACTTAAGTTTGCTAAAAAAAGATTATTATTTAACATATCCAATTTAGTTTATTAAATGTAGCAATTTAATGACAATTTTAAATAGTGACTTCTTACTCTGAGTAAAATGCAACTTAGTTTTAGTAAAGACAAGTCACTGTTATGTCATTTGTGAGTCTTTGTTCTACACTTGGCACTGCTTATCTCAATTGTTAAAAATGTGCTTAAAATTCAACATACAGGACTTGATGAATTTACATAGAAGACTATATTTTTACATACTTTCAAGTTGGGTTACTTGTTTCCTCTGTATGTTTTTATATTCCTTTTTTAAAATGCAGCCTTGAAAATAAGGATGTAATTTGTTCATTAAAAGTGCATTTATCATAAGAACACAAATGAGAGCAAATATAAGTCTGGGATAAAATTAACGGTTTACACTATAAATAATACATTCAGTTTAGTTACAAGCAAATTGCATTTTCTGTTGAATGAATCTCATGTCATCTCTATTGCCCAGAATTTCACTCTATTTGGTTTGCTACTGCAAAATCCATTTTTACTTTAATAGTGAGAGGTGATAGGATTACAGAGCTCTCGGTTAGAATCAAACAGGGTATTTTATATAGGTGGGGTATTTTATAATCATTGAGAACTGATTGCATATTTTAAAAATTTGATTGGTGTGAAAGTTGCAAAACAAAAACTTGTGATACCAGACTGAGTCTAATATCACTTTTTTTAGTCATGCCTTTTTAAATCCGTGATGTGGTTGAGAAACCAAAACTACTAATTCAAGGTACATTTGATTATAATGGCTCCTTCTGAGTATATTCTCAAATGGATCAAGAACTGTCATTTTAAATATGCATGGAACATCTGGAACTTGAACTGATAGCTTAGTTTATACTCACCAAACATATTATCATACGATTTGGACTGTGCTTTTGCAGAAGCAGTATACTGCCAACTCTGGACTAAATGCATAATATTACATTTCTGCACATAATTTGAATGCATTATTATAAACTGGTATGTGTATAGAGAGAGATTTAATTCTGCTGGATATACTATTATTTGTTTTTGTTGATACACATGAGATTGATAGTTTTGAGAATTTCCATCAGAAGATTTTTCTAAATGTTAATAATTATTCAATATAGCCATTGCCTTTAGAGATTCAGCAGCAGTTAAAATGAGCAGTAAATTGAGGCCTGCAAGAAACATTAACATTTATAAAACCCTCCAGGATTTAGATGGCACAAGTCATTAAGTTTGCAAAGTACATTTATGTTTGCATCAATCTGACAGGAATTGAAGTTCTGTTGAACTTCTGACAGTGAGTACAATTTGACTTGTTTGTTAATGCTACCAGATTAAAGGACCAAAGCCTATACTACTTTGTTTATATCATGTTTGTTAATGAAAAGCTCCTGATAATGGACAGACCGTTTGCTACTAGTCAGTGTAGTACTCATTTGATGGTATTGCCCTAAAGAAGATTATGGTTAGGTTTATAAATCAGCATTGACTTCTCACATTTACCTTTTGGTCCAGTTGGAATCTCTTTATAGGCTTTGGATTATCTAATTTTAATTACTGAATGAACAGGTGATAGGGATCTCTTAATCTTAGCACCTGTAGACATTGACATGGGGAAAGACCTCACTCAGTAGATAGGGCTCTGTACACTACACCTGTTCAGAAATTTTGTGAGAAAACCAAATTCACGAACCTTTTATGCAGAAAAATTGACATCATTATAGAGTCCATCTGGAAAATATGATGTCCCCACCACTACCAACAGATTAAGGTGAAATGGTGGGAAAATAGGGAGTAGTGATTATAGAGTGGTACACATTTAGAATGTTTACAACAGTTACTTATACAAGGCATGTTAATGAACCTTTCAGTCAGATGATGTAAACACGAAATAAATACTCTGTAAATTTATGATATAGTAAGACCATAAATCATGCAGAAATTTTGCATCAAGGCTACTTTCTTGTGTACATTTGGCTTGGAGGTCATACAACTTTATATGTGAATGTCACTTGGTGAGTGCAGCACCATTCCACAAAAATAGGTCATTGTGACCTATATTTTGATGTTTTAGTGACTTTGATTAAGTTTTGCATACATTAGTTTTACAGGCAATGTTGGCATCATTGTAATATAACTTATTTTCTCTCTTCAACTTGGTCGATGCAGTACTGTGTCAAAAGCTGGCATCTGTGCTTTACTTCAGTTAAGTTTTTTTTTTTCCCATTATATACAGTGATTGATGAGTAAAATTGATATACCGGTACGTGTAGGACAAGTAGAAAATCTGAGTCACCTAGCCCTGCAAGACAAGTAGCCAACCAAACATGTGGAGATCTGATTAGCTTGCATTAACAAATATAAAACTGTCCCATGCATTATAATTCAGTTCTAAACATACTTAATCTTATAAATTAGTACTGTATGTAAGTTTTATATGCAGTTTCAATTTTTGGGGGTTTAATGCCATTTTTCAGCACATGATAGGCTGTGCATAGCAGCCAGTATATTTTGTAGAGGAAGAACTTGGGGGAAAACCCCAGAAAGAACCACTGACCCACAGAAAGCTACTGGCAAGCTTTCTCACATACCCATGTTGACCCAGCCAAGACTCAAACTCATGCAGACAGATGTGAGATGTCAGAGATATGTAAAGGCGAGTCCCTTAAACCACTCCCACCTGGGCCCCAGTTTTGTTTGCTGAACCCAAACAGAGTGATGTGTAATTTAATGACTATAGAACACTTTACAACATCCCATATCCAGGATATGTTAATTTACAGTTATACATAATGAATATCTTTTCATCCATTCCATAATGCCCAATGGGACCTTGTAGCCAAGACATTGTTGAGAGGACCTTAATTTTATGAGGTCTTTGGCCATTTAAATAGGGATAACAAGATTTGGCTTTTGCCATCTGGGGTGGTCACTTGATTGGAAATTTTATGTTATTTGCTATGTCACTTAGAGATGATTGAATTATTTTAACATCTTGACACCTTCCATGGGCAGCATGTGTGAGATATAATGTGTTATAGTTTGTTTAATCAGCATCATGAGTGATATCCTCTCTGTAACTTAGTGAATTTTCATCCCAACATCTTGAAATGTAGCTAAATTAATTAATTGCACACAAATTATTTTGTCACCATTTGAAATGCTAAGTATAACAAAACCACTTGTTCAATACATGCATACAAATAATGGTCATTGTACATGTTTGCTATCATGGTCCTGCAGTTGTGGAAGAGTCAGTTTTTGATCCAGCACTGAGTGAGCAGTTATAGTGGCCATAGTATGCCAGAAATGTCTATCATTCTAGTTCACATTAAATTATTTTAAATTTCTGTTTACCTGTAATGTCTGTCTATGATGAACTTCGTCTAAAATGAATAGATGATACTCTTTATCTGTAGCATGCAACAGCTCCCATAACTGCTCAGCCCTATATTGAATTTAATTTTATCTACATTCAAGATGCTCATGTGAAAATTCACCGAGCTAGAGAAATATGTATTACCAACAATGCCGAGCAGAGTATAATAATGACACAGGTTGAGGGGGCACTAAATAGTACATTGTGTTTGGCATTGTTGTACTCATTATATTGTAGCTCATTACATTTTTGTAAATTTTTGCAAATCGCTCATTGGTAATGTGATTATTGTATTGGTGATACATGATGCTTTTAGTCTAATGCAGATAAATTTCCGTGAATGAAGTTGGACCATCATATTTGTGAAAATCTAACACAAGTAAACTTCAATGCATGAAATCAGCTCATTATATTTGTGAAAATGTGCCAGCAAATGTTATATTATTTACAGTAGGGAGGGCTGCAGATAAATAAATTTATCATACATGTGCAATAAAACCTTAAAGATATCGATTACACATAAAGCTGTTAAATACTTGTAGATCAGAAGGTTTAGCCAGGTGTTTCTTTCTACATTGCACACACTGTTTTCACCTGTCTGTTTGTAGTAAAAACAGAGATATAAAATTTCCCATATGAATGACACATTCCCAACACCATAATCTACTCCTGACAATTTTATAATATTAACCACATCTATTTTAAACTAAATCCTAGTAAAGGCCCACATTTCATAGCTCTGGTGCTGCTTTTGAGGACCTCCAGTTCCTGGTCTTTGTCTAATTTTTTGGAAAATGTGGCTCTGAATCTCCATTTTGCAAATTCAACAGAGAACTCAGAAGCTTTATGTCCCTAACACCAACTAAATAGGACAACACTGCACACACACATATATACACACAGAGAAATAAGCAGCCATGCATGGACAGACATGATCATCTGATTATCCAAGCAGTCTTTGAAGAATAACTGCTTGAGAGTCTTTCTAGTACAGTCTGACTTCTGTTAAGAAGCCATTTGTGGAAGAAAAAGTTACCTTGTAAGACAGATGGCTGATTAAGATAGGCTTATTTTGCAAGTCACTTCATAATGACCTTGTGAATGTGATTGTTTAGTACAGATGACTTAATCAGAGGCAGTTTTGCACCAAGGATCCCAAAAACAGGGGACATTGTGTCCCCCTGTCCTCCAAATGTGGAGGTTACACTTCAAATGGACATAGAAAAATACTTGATAGAGCTTACTGCATTTGTAGTTTTGAAATAAAAACAATCAGATGATCTTATTTGATTTGACCTTATTTTCACCTTAACTTTGCTGTCTGCACTCAGGATATTTACAGGTATTGTAATAAATATTTTATAAAGTACTGAGGCAGTCCATAACAAAATTTCAAATTCGAATACCTGGTTACTTGGAAATAGCTGTACTATGGAATTTTCTGACCAGGATCTTGCTCTAATTCAGTACAGTTTTCACTTACTATCTAGCAGTTTTTATTCTAACACTTCTCATTATTCTGGATTTTTTGTTGTTGCCTATATGCATTTTTGAAAGCTTTTCACCCAAGAAATACAGTTATTAATTTGACTCCCAAAAATACTATACACTAATGGCCGTCAAGTGACTTTGGATTGCCATATACCACATATGCTTTTAAAATAGAAATTAACTGCCATTTGAACATTTTTATCACCTTTGGTGACATTGTTGGTAGCACCAACAAGGATGTGACTTGCTCTAAAGAAAAAAACCATGTGATTTTTTGGCTGAAATTTTTGTCGAGTTTTCAAGGTTACAGCCATGAGACAGCTATATACATTGGACCTCAGCACAGTCACATGAAGACTTTGCACATGAACTCTACACAGCCACATAAATGCTTTAAACTGGATCTCAACATGACCACACGATGGCTTTACACTTGAACTAAGCACAGACACAAGATGTCTTTACACTGGAATTCTGCAAGCCATTTGGGTGGTTGATGTTTAAGTTTTCAAAATTTTAATGTCATATGTAAATACATGTAAATGGAAATTGGTTTCAAAAGATGTGACTGTATTACAGTTTTACACTAAACATATCCATCATATAGTGTTTCATTTCTTAAAACATATGTCATATAGTGTTTCTTTTTTATATGTTTGTATGCAGGTTACACATCGCACAACGGGCCAGGTATTGGTGTTGAAGATGAACAAAGATTTGACAAACAAGTCGAATGTGCTAAGGGAAGTCCAACTGATGAACAGGCTGTCTCACCCGAACATACTAAGGTAAATAATCACTGACATACAAGTATTTCATGTGTGCCTTTCCAAAGGGCAGATGCACAAGTGCAGTACTTTGTGCAAAACAAAAATTGAGAGTAGTGCACAAAACAAGTTTTCAGACTTGACATTTAGCCTGTAGTTATATTTTTAGCTTTTGCTTTTTGAAGCAAGAAATTGAAATAGGCTGTGAGAAAATTTCTTATCATTATTAAAAATTTCTTCTGAGAATCCCATGTTTGATAATAATTGCATCCTTTAATTTCACAAATTCTGGAAAACCTTTTAGCAACAAACATTTTCGTATGATAAGCCCAACCCAACTTTGAATCACTTTGGCTTATCAGTGAGAAATACAGTACAGCTGACATGATTTTTCACTTTCTCTGTGCATCATGGTAGGGGTAAAGGAGAGCATGGAGTGGATTTAGAAAAACTCCACCTACCATCTCTACGTGCATCCTGATGGAGCTGCCATGACAATATGGAGAACAACTCTGGACACCACATTTTTGTGGAAATACATCAGATGATTAGATTGGATGTGGTCTTGATAAAGTGGATGTGGTTTGCAGTTTATGACCCTTTCAAACATTCTTTGAGAGAAAATACCTTATGTACTCACTTATAAGTCGAGCCAAACTGCAGACAATAAAAATCCTGATCTACCTTAGCATAATGTGCCTGGAGATTAGGGTCTCTGTTGTTCGTTATACTGATTACTCTTAACAAACTGCACCTACCCAGTTCTGCCGGAGCATTATACAATGGCAGATCTGGGTCTGTGCAGTTTGCTTTTGGACTCATAAGTGAGTATATATGGTACATAGTGGAGCAGTTATCTTTTTCATTGCCTTTATAATTAAACAGACACCTTTTTACTTTTCTAGATCTAAGTTTAGATAACATTAACATAAAGGCAATCATACTTTTCTAGATCAAAATTTTTAGATAACATCAACATAATGTCATTGACATGTGAACTTGATTAAAGCTAGATATTGCATGAAGTATAAGAATGTCTGGATTTTTATGGGAACAAAATCCTATCTTATAGTAACCTGCCTGTGCAGTTATGATGCTTTTACATCCATTGAAGCTTGTGTAATTTGAAAAGACATGGAACCAATTTTTAAAAAATCAAATTCATACTTGATCGACATTACCACAAGCATCTCACATCATGTTTGGTATAAATATATATAACATCATCAAACATTGGTCTTAATGAGGGGCCCATAATAGTCATGTGGTTATAGGTTATTGCCTTAACAGATCATCCACACATCTCAGCTCAGGCAAGGTGGGTATGTGAGAAAATCTTGCTGTTAGCTTCCCATGGGTTGGTGGTTCTTAATATGAAGATGATGAACTTGACTGACCATGTTTGTGGACATCACCTCATCCTTTAGCTGGTGGTAAATAGTCTGTGTTTATGCTGTAATTATGTACATTGTGTATGGATTATTGTTTTAGTACTTATTCTCCTCTGGCATGATTTCTTACTGAGTGTACACTGTCCACAACAAATTGACTGTATGTGCCAGACATTGACATTTGCTTGATTACTATTTACCCCATATCTGCCCCTGTGCCAAATCAATATTAAATAGGCAGAGCCAGCAGTTCACTGATGTCAAGCTTAGGTGGACATACCTGAATCAAGGTTAGACTGTTTCAATATTATCATTGGTATGTTTGAGAGAGAAAGAGGGAATCAGTTATGACTTAAATGGATTAACTGTTGAATTAAATTTCTTTTTTTTTTTTTTATTTGATTGCCCATCAACATGCATGTGATTTTTCCATTTTAAATGCCATTTACCACACAGTGCATTTTATAGTTACAGTCTCATCACTTTTGAAAGATAACATTTTTTTAAACACAAAAATAATGAGTATATTCATGTGTAGACTCTCCATATTACAGTAACAAGTGGGAACCAGTCTACTGGAGACCAGAAATGTAATACCATGCAGTGATAGGTGGTAATCAGGTTAAGATTGCTGACACATGTACACAAGAAGGTGTTAACTGACTGCCTTACTGTTGTAATCTGTGGAGTTGATGCAGGATGTTTTATGAGGTGTTATTAAGTAATAAAGGGATCAGAGGTGTTTTGTGCCAGCTTTCAAGTCTTCTAATAAAATCTGCTGACTTCTGATTTTGTTCTTGAGTTGCTCAAGACGTTTTTAAAGCTATATTTAAGGGAAGGTGATATATGTTTTAGTTAGTTCTTTTCCAAATTCTGAAAAATAAGCTTTGTCCCAATATCAAACCAATCCCATCAAAACAAACAAGCACTGGCTAAGAAATATGAAATTCTGGAACACATGTCCAACTCTGAAACATGCTCCTTAGGATGAACTCGACTTGGAGTAGTATTGGAGAGCACTCAGCATGTTTAAAAACCCAGCCAGAAAAACTGAAGTTTGGTATTTTTTGCAGGCTGAGTGTGGTTGTGTTGTCATTGCCACATTCAAATGCTGATAGAGACATTCTCCTTTGTTCTCAAAAATAGTATTTTTAAAGGGGACATCTGGACAAGAAAACAAATGAGGGCCAGTTTTAAGTGTGAAACTTAATAATCATGATAAATGCCATCAGTGGTCACGTCATTGATCTTGTGAATGAAACTAAAACTTCTTGTGGGTTTTATTTTTTAAACATATTGGCAGTGAACTATGAGATATACACCTCTTCCTTCATTAAATTGTCATACACTGTTAATTAATCACAATGGCTCAAGAAGTATACTTTCTTTCCTGTCTCAGTCAAAGAAACAGAAACTTAGTAACAATTGTGAAAAGGAGAATGAATCTCCTAAAGTTGTAAGAAATCTTAAGCATAAGTTACAAAAATGCTGTACAAATGTTTCCCTTTATTTAACATGAGACACGAAATCTTGAGCATTCATGAATAAAAAACAAACCCAGCTATGAGATCTTGACTCAAAACAAATGACTCTTGAGATTTCAGTTTGACTCTTGAGATTTTGGTGTCATGGGTCAAATGATTCTTGAGTTTTGAAATCTTTTGAGAACCCTGTTATCTCATCCTGAATGTAATGCAGTCATCAAGGCAGTCAAAATTGAGATGGTGCAAATTAAAGTTGCTTGTTTATGTAGCTTGGACTCGAGTATGTGTAATTTTCCCTAATCACTGCTAACTTAAAAAGATTTAAAATAAATTAAAGCTTTATGAACTTTTGACTTTTTTGTCTTTAGTTTTATTTTGCATCTACTATAGATTTTCCCAGTATATTACATTTGTTTTGCACTACACAGTCCTGTATAGCAATAAATTTTCTGGTGATACCCCCCCCACCTATATATATATATATATATATATATATATATATATATATATATATATATATATATACACACACACACACACACAAACAGAGGGTTCCCATACTTCCAGGATTGTGGGCGGGGAATCTGGTGAATAGGTTTGTTCCTGATGGAGAAAAACCAGGAATTTTCAGCTGCCACTTGATGACAGAATAAAATAAAAAATGAGTTGTAATTGAACTGATCATGAGATAAATTTATTGTGTTTGGAAGTTGCAGAACACTTCATTCAGTTGAAATACAATTGCTGTATGGATGATTTTGAGTGATTGCCCTAAACATGTTTGGGGTGACAACATTGGTCAAGTTGACTGGTTAAATGTTAGTTGGCCATGCTCCAATGTCAATTGGTTTTCTGATGTGGAACAGAAGATGAGTAGCTTCACACTGTACATGTCTCTTGCATTGTGTGAGATCATGGTAAATATTAAAGTAAAATAGTAAATCTTATCTTTTCCAGTTCCCCTTTTCATATGCAAATTGAATAAAAATGTATTGTGATAAAGCTTTTTATTGGTACTGTAGTTCATACTGGGAACACACTGTTAAGCATTATCATCAATAGTAACCTTCAACAACCACAACTCACCTTTGTGGTCAATTTTACTATCACTCCTTGATAAATACATGGAAATAGACTGACTTTGGAAGTAGTTTTTGGTGCAGAATCCCATGTTCTTTGTGTCCTTGACAATGACTGCATTTGATATACTGTCCATAATCTGATTACACTGAAAGTAGTTGTTAGGACACAGACAGACAATTTAAGCATTGCTCAGGAAAATCGTTTGTCCTCTCATGCTGACTGCAAAAAAATTTACTGTGCCAAGGAAAACATTACTACTTCCTTGTCCATGAACCAAATAGATGTAGATCCAAACCTTACTTGTCCATGGACCAAATAGATGTAGAGTCATACCTTACATGTCCATGGACCAGATAGATGTAGATTCATACCTTACTTGTCCATGGACCAAATAGATGTAGAGTCATACCTTACTTGTCCATGGACCAAATAGATGTAGATTCATACCTTCCTTGTCCATGGACCAGATATCTGTAGATTCATACCTTACTTGTCCATGGACCAGACAGATGTAGATCCAAACCTTACTTGTCCATGGACCAGATAGATGTAGATTCATACCTTACTTGTCCATGGACCAGATAGATGTAGATTCAAACCTTACTTGTCCATGGATCAGATAGATGTAGATTCATACCTTACTTGTCCATGGACCAGATAGATGTAGATCCAAACCTTACTTGTCCATGGACCAGATAGATGTAGATTCATACCTTACTTGTCCATGGACTAAATAGATGTAGATTCATACCTTACTTGTCGATGGAGAATATCTGTATACATTTTCTGTGCTTAATAAGCTCTGTAGTAATGTAGGTCAGTTATTGCTTGCTATTCCCTTCTTTTTTTCCTATGTGTTAGTCCAGAACATTTGCAAAGGTAGCCGACTTTTTACTTTTCTTTACACAGGCATAAATTTTATTTGGAAATGGGTTCAGGTCGCAAAAATATTCTGTTGAGACTGAAGACAGAAAATTAAAAACCTAGTATCAAATTTGTATTTGGTTCCTTTTCTTCAGCAGTAGCCTAGTGTTGTGATTTTGTTTTGAGTAAAGTGATGACATGAAGACTATCAGTTGCAGCTCACAGTGCTGGGGAGGAGGTCATGGAAAAAAAATTCCAAGATCTGCACAGGTGGATTTTAAAAAAATTAATCCTTCTTTTTATATAAACGTACATGTATATATTTTTTAAGCCTTCCTTGTCAATATTTAAAACAATGTTGCAACTTTTATAAATGCCTTTTTCATACAAACTGATGCTGTTTAGCATAGTAAGGGCAACATTTTAATTCTGTTAAATAAAATGAGCGATATGTATGTAACTTCATATCAGTTTTAGTAGTTATACTTGTTTCTAGTGATACGCATTCTGTGGTTTACTATGTGGTCTGTTTCCATTGTTATGTCAGAGTCTCCTATAGAAACAGTTTTTTATTTTAAAAATTTGTTTTCTGAGCCAAACTTTTTTAAAAAATTCTACTCAGGAATGGTCATTAGTGAACCTTGAAAACATGAATTCCACCCAGGAAGTTTTCGTTAACACAGTGACACACATATACACATGGGTAGCTACCCATAGACCACTATAACTTTTCAAACTTGTAACATGACAAAGCATTTTATGTAGATGACAAGTACTATTGAAGATACAATCTCATTGATATGCTATCTCTAGTATACTGTGTAATTTTGCATAGAGGTGATGAAAGATTGCCCCAGTAGGGTGTTATACTTCAAAGTTTGAATGAGGTCCCCTTATGTGTTAGTTTTCAGTTATTATAGTTAGGTCTTCCATGACAGTGCTTGTATTACTGCATATTCCTGTTTACAGTTAGGACAGTCTTTATGTACATGTATACTAACTTCTCTTTACAGGAAGTACAGGATTTTCTTCATCACAAAAGAACATGCACTATTTTCAATGCCTTGGTCATTAGAGATGACAAAATTTTAGAAAAAGTCAACCAGCTACCTGACGATCCTAATGATTGGTTACCCAAGTACCCAATCAAAGGGAAATTATATTAAATGTGAACCTGAAGTGATTGTTTTAAGTTCATACATGCCAACCCCCCACCCACCCCCACCCCCACCCCCCAAGAGTTATAAGCGTCATTATTACTAAAATGAGTGGAAGAAAAGTGTAATCTGAGCATAAAAAGAATGATCTATATATTACATGCCACAATTACAGAAAACCATATAAAAAACGTGCATTTGTTTCTGCTGCTTACCTGGATCTGCAGTTAGTTAAAATTCTTGTTACAAATTGGCTAAATCCATGTGGATTAGTACAAGTATGAGAATACAGACAAAAAACAAAATGATAAATTAAATATGCACAACATTCACTTTAATTAGTCTACATCATATGTTTAGCTTTTGCTCAAAGGTCGTAAAGTCATGTCCCGAAATTCTGAATGCTGTATTACATCAGTGTAGAATTCCTCTTTAAAAATTTGTAAAGCGCTATTGATTTATCTTTTTCCTGATGCAACATGTTCTTCAGTTTAACAAAATCCCTCTCCTAACATTTTTTAAGTCATATAACATCCAAGAGTCTCATCGACAAAACCTGTTTCACTTAATAATATTTGGCATCATGTTTTTTCAATATAAACTGGTCCACAACATGAGTGTGTATCAAACTGTAACTAATCTGACACATGGTTTCAGATTCAAGAAACCTGTCTGTTTCTTTTAAATATGTCATGTGCAGTTACTATAAGTAGAAAATAAGGAAACTGTTCGAGTACATAGCCATATGGCCGCACATGTAGACAGTATGAAGATCAGTAGACAGAGGTCTATGTTGGATCAATGTCACATGACATGAGCCTCAATTGTTTTTTTTACATGAACTAAATGGGTGCCCTACTGCTAATTTTATTACCTGGGTAATTATGAATGGGTGGGTACCTGAGTACCCAGATACCCATTGACACCTTTATTGGTCATTAGGCTTTTGCCACAAATGACATCATGTTGTTACTTGTGACATTATGAAATACCATTGTGCATTAAAGCTACTTTTTATTTATCTAGAAGTTGTGATTTGTTAAGTGAAGTTATGATGGATCACCAGTGAAACACACAAATCCAATAGTGTAGTTTGAGTGACCACACCATTTATTTTTTGCATCACTTGTAAACTGTAGTTACACGGGAATAACTCACCCAAAAATTTAGATTCAGAAACATATCCATAGGGTTCCTGCGTAAAACATTTTACACTCTAAAAAGAATTGGGGCTGCCAAGTTCTCTATTGCATATTGCATCTTTGAGAAAACATCATTACTATGCAGTGATTTGTTTGGAGATTATGATATGGGTATATTAACCTAAATTAAAGAGGAGTTACATGATAGTTACGTAGAGTTCATAAGAAGAATAAAGTTAACTTTAAGTTTTAGCATTCATTGTACCATATATACTTGCTTACAAGTCAAACTGCAAACAACAGAGATCTTGATCTGTCATAGCATCATGTGCCTGCAGACCAGATACTGATTACTCATAACAAAATGCACAGACACAGATATGCCAGCACATTATGTGATGGCTAATCTGGGTCTGTGCAGTTTGCACTTGGACTTGACTTATACAAGTACATATGGTACCTTCTTTGGGCCACAGCATTCAAGCTAAGCTACCAAATATTTTTATCCATTGATTTTACAATTTGTCAGACCCTGACCATTTGTTTGTTTGTGCTACCAGTATTACTACATGCTTTAAGAAGTAACAATCACTTGTCCAGTGAGACACTGTTTCTTTTGAACCTTATCAAGTAGAGTTGGTGATAGGTATATTATTCAAATTGTCTACAGACATGATTGTAATCTTATACAAGCATTCGTCTATTGATCTTGAAATCATCAGTCGTGGGTGAGGAAAAAGGTACATGTTCAACTTTATATGTCACAAGGAGTATGTATGTATGTATGTATGTATGTATGTATGTATGCATGTATGCATGCATGCATACATGTGTATTTTTATGTAAGTACATGTATAGGATTTAGTGGCACATCAGCACAATCCTATATATATATATATATATATATATATATATATATATATATACACCACATACATTAAAAAATAACATGCATTTAAAGTGTTGGTATAAAGCAATTTGATATACCAGTACTATTGGTATATCAAATTGTGATCCGCCCATGGCGCAATAATATGCGTATATAAACATTTTCGCGAGCGTCTGCAGTTGATTCTAGATCAATGATCAATTTCCCCACATTAGTCACTAGTGATGTATGAAAATAACGATGAAATGTATTAATAATCCCGTTATCTAAATTAATTAATATGGTACACATTTTCATCACAATTCTTTCTGCTTTCTGTTCTCCCCTCCCTTCTCATGCATAATGGACAAACTGCAAAGAAATGTGGAGTGAGAGAGAAAAGGAATTTGGGCTGGATTAAAACCTTGAAACAGAAATTACACCAAGTAACCTACAAGAATATGATTCGTCGTAACGATGCGTGTGCACTTTCCTTGGGATTTATCTACATTGTTTATCAATGATACAAAGTTGCAAACCAGTAAATTCCTCGGTTACTTGGTACACATACTGTGATGTATTTAATGTTGTTTTGTAGTTTTTTCTTAAACATACTATAATGTTCTAAATAATCAATTATTATTTAAATATGAAAATGTCCAAAGGGCTCTCTTTCTCTCTCTTTCTCTCTCTCTCTCTCTCCCCCATCGTAGCAAGATACGGGGTAATATCTATGAAATGACGACTGTAGAGGATTTTCGTTTGTGTTATCCCACGATATCTTTGGACTTATGAATGATGGTAATAGTTAAGTCAAACCGACCAAAGGATGAGAGAGAGAGACAGACAGAGAGAGAGTTTTAAAGTCAAACCGACCAAAGAGAGAGACAGACAGAGGCAGAGTCAGAGTTTTCAAGTCAAACCGACCAGACAGAGAGAGAGAGAGAGGGAGGGAGAGACAGAGAGAGAGAGAGAGAGAGGGTTTATGGTTGGTTGTACTGTTGCTAAAGCAGAATAATGACTTAGATCAACTGTAAATATATTAAAATATTTTAATTACCTCTTGTTGGTTCATCAGTTGGCTTAGTTTCTATTCCACATTAATTTCCATGCGCCAGTATGTGAATGGTGTTCATGTGAATGATGTAGCCTTCCAAGTGTTGCTAGTGCTCTACTTTTATCATTAAAACCATCTTGCATTTTAAATCATAAGTGTGTATTATATTGATATAATCAATGTGGAGAAAAATAGAAACCAAGAAAAGAAAACAATCAACTTATCAGTATGCAGAGGTGATTGTAAATAGCCACTAAGGACATAGAACTACATTTTTTAGCAGACCCACTCAGGGATGTGAGGAGTTCATTCACTAGGTCAATACACAGCTGCTTGTAGTAAATCTGAACTCCGTTCAGAGGGCAAATATATGTATTTGTATGTGATATAAATAAAATATATGTACAGTATGTACGCTGTATCAATGATATACCCACTCGTTGTATAAATTTTTCATTAAAAGGAAATTCAGCAAGCTTCGTTTCCTTTTAATGAAAAATTTATACATCTCGTGGTATATCATTGATACAGCCTACATACTATACATATATTCTATATATATTTTATTCAAATGTGCATTATACAAAATAAAAGTATTAATAAATCTGTTTATCTCTATTTATTCATAAAAGTTTTTATATATGTATGCATACATGCCTTTGATGTCACGCATTCTAGTAGGTTACTTGGTGTACGTTCAAGGTTTTTACTCAGCTCTTTCTCTCTCTATAGATTTCCAAGTATGTTTGTCATTTTAAAACGCGCGCTAGAAAGAGAGAGAGAGAGGATTTCGTTGAAATTGTGAATAATTCGTCGAGAAAATGGGGATTATAACTAATTTTCTCGAAATTTTCTGATGTTGATAATGATTAATAACTGCAAGATAATCATAGATCTATAGAGTAAATAAGCAACTCTAAGCAGAAAGCAGATATCATCTTAATAACGTACTTATCCTGATTGACAAGGACGTTGTTCCAGTCAACCCTCCTGCGTCCGTTACGGTTACAATGCATACAATGGATGTTGGAAATAACAGCGAGTCAACGTCATAATCAACAGAAAAGTTCATACGGCCAGTAGCTGACGCCATTCTGAAATAGCCAGTTGCATTGCCGCAGTTTTGGCTGTATTGATACGTATCCCCAGAGTCTGGATCATATGACACAAATCCTGGATCCGGTAATGCTGTGCCTGCCTAAATAAATACATGAATGAATAGAATACATTACTCAATGAATTACAGAGGCAAATAAATACGCCAATTAATTGCTAATGATATTCATCGACAAGCAGTTGTCTTCTTCATTTAATACATCAGTGGAACCAACTTAAAATGTGCAGAAATTGTATTTAACGAAGACGAAAAGAAATAAACATATATAAAACAAATGCATATAAAGTCATGAACACTTTTTGGGGAATAAGTCTGTCATTTCATGCAAGGCACATTTTATGATTCTGTGTGTGTGTGTGTGTGTGTGTGTGTGTGTGTGTGTGTGTGT
>JAECUM010027511.1:55761-93655 GCA_016617855.1 Megalonaias nervosa
TATATATATATATATATATATATATATATATATATATATATACAAACTCAGCGCTCGTAGACGACGCATTAAAATTCAAGCGTCTAAGGATTTTATTTGTACTTTGAATATGATAAGAAACATTTGCATTATTTGTGCA
This sequence comes from Megalonaias nervosa, assembly GCA_016617855.1. Lineage (NCBI taxonomy): Eukaryota > Metazoa > Mollusca > Bivalvia > Unionida > Unionidae > Megalonaias > Megalonaias nervosa. Next base: position 55,901 of record JAECUM010027511.1, read on the forward strand.
AAAGTTTGATCTTCATATATGTGAAGTGGGGAGACATTCTATTTCTGTGCAGATATGCACACATCTTTTCAATTAGGTGGTAAACGCTTTATAAATTATGTAAATCTTGACTTTTTATGCATATTTACAATGTAAACGTTAAGTAATTGATCATATTATGCCAGCTGTCCTTCGTACACGTATTGTTCCACTGTTACAATAGTATACAGAATATAGTCACCCAAATTAATTTTAGAGACACCCTCGAAAAAGAAAACTACTTATACATTTTGATCCTCTGTTTTTGTTCAACTGAATAAAGTACCTTTAATATTTTATAAACTCTTGAAGCTGTTTTATATTAATTATTGTAATTATTGGAATATCTGCAATTTTTGTTGTTTATAATATATTTCACGAAATATTTGGAACAAAGCAGATGAAAAAAATTGTGATATAGTTTTATACCAGCAGATGTTCGCCGAGTCAATAAACTATTTAAAGTAAACATGTAAATATATGTACGATTTAAAGGAAACATGGAAACGTATCTATTATTTAAAGCAAACATGGAAACGTATCTACTATTTAAAGTAAACATGGAGACGTAACTACTATTTAAAGTAAACATGGAAATGTATCTACTATTTAAAGTAAATATGGAAATGCATCTGCTATTTAAAGTAAACATGGAAATACATGAACTTTTTAAAGTAAACATGAAAATAATCTTGTAATTAAGATAAAATTAAGGGTGTTTTCAGAGTTCAATACGTGACACTGAATGCATTAGGCATGTAACTGATGTTGTTCACAAAGTCCCGTGATGAATCACTGGTAAGTGATATGTACAACATTCACAGTGTAAACACAAATTATCTCTTTGCAAAACCATGGATGAATCCCATGGGAAACAACATAATTTCCTATGAACAGCTGTGAACTGAGCAGTGCTTGGTCATAATTCTCTTCGGAATAAACGAAACTTCAGTGTACATACACCAATGAATTGATTGTGGGTGTAACTATACTAATGAATGTGTATGGCTTGGACTAAATTTAATAACCTTAAACTCGTTTTTATATTAAAAAAGTTAATACATAGCATTCAAAATAAGCAGGAGTTCGGGATGAGGAGAAATGATTTTGAAGAATGAAAATCGCCCGATTTGAATGAAAATGGCCCAAATGTGAAGCCATTTATCATAATATAAACAAATAATAAACGGTGAGAAAAATTTCTCCCACTTGAAATTTAATGAGTCAAAGTAAGTCCAACTATTTCCATTAAGCCCCCCCCTTACCGTTCTAGTCCTATATCGATGACGTTACAAAACTGGTAAATGTAAGTTAAATAAATTTTGTGTTCTAGTATAAAAAAGAAACCAAGCAATGTTAAAGATAAAAAGAAAAGAAAACAAAATAAGAAAGAGACCTATGTCCGCTAGCGGGAAATCTCTCTTGTATGTATGCTGCTTTGTAACACGATAAATTATCCACTGAAATTGTGACAGTCTGTAACATCAAAAACATGCCACGCCTTTGAATTTAACTATTTACACAATGTTCTCATTTTCTCACCCGAATGTGAACAGTGGTTTATCTTGCCTAGTTATGGAATTCATACCCCATTCGCTATCTTACCTGTTTACAAATCGGTATGTGAGGGGTGAAAAAAGTTATCGCTAATGTCACATTCCAAAATACCCTGATAAAAGTCTTAGGTATTTTATACTCGTCTTCTCCGACTGATCGCTATGATTCCTAGTTTAAAAAGAATGGCTTATGAACTGAAGAATATTGCTTTCATTCGACGAGGTTATCGATCTAGCTTTCATTGTATAACAATCATGGCTTATTAATGGCGTTGATAGCAATCAAGGGTCTTACACGGTATTCACTTACGTTTTAAACACCTCACTAAACTGTACTTGATGTTTCCTAACATATACACAGCTGATAATCCAGATGTCTTTATGAACTGTGCTGATTAAGCTAAAAAATTTAACGTGTTTCAGTCTGTTCTTCCCTTAGATACAATATCGAATGTCATTAGAAATGTCTGTGTCATGAAGAAATGTCTGTGTCATTAAGAAATGTCTGTGTCATGAAGAAAATTTACCCTAATTAGAAGATTGTACTTAATTTAGAGAATGAGTAAGTAAAGTTAAGGATCATTTCAGAGTTGTTGTTTGTTGTTCTTATTGTATTTTTTGTTTTTTGTTTGTTTTTGTTTTGTATTTGTTTTTTTGCTTTTTTTTGTTGTTTTTTTTTTTTTTTTGTTTTTTTTTGTTGGTTTAATGCTGTTTTTCAGCGCAGACTATACATGGCGGTTAGTATAACTGGTGTAAGGAAGAACCCAGGGGAAATTCTGGTAACAACCACTGACCTACAGGAAGCTACTGGCAAGGTGTCTTACATACCCATATTGGCCAAGCCTAAGACTCGAACCTACGCGGACAAGTGAGATAACAGTGATCGGTGAAGGCGAGCGCTTTAAACCATTCGGCCAGGGGTCCCTCATTACAGAATCATTACTACAGAGTCACCATGAAAGAGGAATTTTCCCTGCTGTTTTAACCTGCATCTTACGGGCTTGAATCCTACCATCAAATCAGCCCAAGTCGGCTACCGTGTGTCTTGGGCAAATCACTTTACCCCAACCTTGCGTCGACACTAATTAACCAGCATGCGTTGCTATTCCGTAAAACAACAAACCAAAAGTAACATATCTGCATCAATTTGTGCACCATCTATTCACTGACACATCCACACACCCAGCCATCTTACTATCAGACATTTGTACGTGCATATGCACGTGCGTATGTAAACTGTATGTATGGCTGGCTGGAGTTAGGGTTGAAAGGTCGCATACATGCATGTGAATATGTAAAGAAAGCCTCCCTCTTAAAATAGATAATGAAATCATTTGTACGCACAAAAATGATAGTGGGGAGACATGTTATATCTGTACAGATATGCACACATGTCTTTTCAATTAGGTGGAAAAATGAGAAGTTGTAATGAAGAATTCAGCTATGTTTTTTTGTGGGCCTGAGCTTCTCCCACTTTGTTTAATTAATTTCAGCCGTGCCGTTACAAAATGGCACATGATAAAACCTGTCAAAAGTGAAATATTACAGATAAAATTATTTTTGCAGCTGCTTAACTCAAAGTTTTATAAAACTATAAGGCGAGGAATGTTGTACATCAACACAACCATTATCATACTGCCTATACTGAGCTTCAGTGACGAACCGAAATTACAATGAAAGGAAGTTTGAACTTACCCTCTTGTGTCCAAATCACATGCATGTATTGTCACTGAAGTCGATGCGAATTCCTGCAAGAGAACTGAGTAACAAATCCACCCGTAATCCCACCTGGTCTCACTAGATATAAATTATTAAGAGATTGATTCATGACTCAGCTGTCGCGCAAACCTAGATCAATAAAACGAACAATCACAGATATTCGGACACTGTGCGCCTCAAGAAATTCACTTTTCCAAAGCTTTGGTTTCACTTTCTGAAGAATGCGGATGAACTGACTGGAAACTTCTCCTTAAAGTAAACAATATTTTCACTGTAAGTTAATTCTGGTTTACTCAGCTGTAGGCTCCCTTTTAAGCAACAAAAAAATCTGTCTTCCATACACGCAAGATAACGGTTGCTGTTGCGTCCTTTTCTATTTATTATCTGAGGTAGCAATTTTTAAAAAAATATAAGGTCCAAATATTTAGTTTCCTATGATATATTCACTATATTTCAATTTTGCAAACTCTGAATAAAAAGGTGCATTAAAAGTATGGCGAAACTTTGGTTATAACATCTCTAGCTCCAAATCCGATTTCCAGAAGGATATACGTCCAAATATTTCGTTATGGACTCTTCCGATGAAAAACGATGCATCCAAATCCTTTGGCTGATAAACTTTGCCACACGTATTTTCCTACCCTTTCAAATCACTGAACATGTATGGCGTTCCTTATGTAGAATAGGTTTTCTCTCCGATAGCAGCAGGGTAGTGAGTTACTCAGCTGACTACCTTTACCCGAGTCGATTCAGTTAATCCAGGTGTTCTGTTGTTGTCTGTAATGCAGGCATTAGACCCGCCCAGAGCCATGTTTTTGGCGATCACGTGACCTGTCCGTCACCGTAAGTGTTAAGCCGAAGACAAATGGCCCCCAAAAAGTGCACATATAAGCACACAGTGTGCTTAGATCTGCTAACTCAACTACGCAGCTAATGTCGTCCTGCTCATGCCGTGAGTGTAAAATAAAGTGTGTTGGCCGTAGTGTAGCGATACGATGCGAGCTATGTTGAACAGTGTGATAATGGCAGGCTCTGCTAATCAGCTACCTGCATTTTGTGAGTGGCATATCCAATAACTATCATCCCATTTGAGAGACATGGTGTAATGATCGATGTCTTTCTTATAAATGCATGTAGTTAGATGATTGCCTGTATGTTTTCATATTCATTTGAGGGAGATCAGAAAACAAATCCAACTTCTACTTAAACAAACTTTCATTCAATGTAACGATTGCACGTGAAACCGTGTACAATACAAACATGCATGTGAAAGGCAAACCTGGTACTAACGTTACGATCTATGCAACGTAACTGTAAACAGAGTAACGTAATTGACTTTTTTTTGTTGCATTTAAACATTTTTAAACTCACGACTTTGCTGACTTAGTTGGTAATTTTTAATGCTTTCATCCTTACAGATCCAGGCTTACACAGATTGATACAAATCATACATGAATGTGCTTGTATTTTATAATACATATACACATAAACAGACATCAAGAAACACGACAATTTTGAACTGCCGAAAGTAAAAGAACAAACGCCCAATAATCGATTTATTGAGAGTGTGTTTTAATTTATTGTTGTACACTGAAATAATCAACAGAAATATTTGACATCATGTAGCGGCTTTCATTGTATCCTTTAATTCACGCACATGCACTTATATAACGCTAATTTGTACACACACATTACTTGTACACATTACATGTGTAAGTTAGATCCTTACTCGTACACTCACGTATACAAGTTAGATCCTTACTCGTACACATGCGTATACAAGATAGATACTTACTCGTACATATACGTATACAAGTTAGAGCCTTACTGTACACATACGTATACAAGTTAGATCCTTACTCGTACACATATGTATATAAGATAGATCCTTGCTCGTACACATACATATACAACTTACTGGTACACATACGTATACGAGATAGATCCTTACTGGTACACATACGTATATAAGTTAGATCTTTATGACATACTTTAAGTATTAACATAATTCAATCTAAAACTATTTTGGTCCTTGTGGATCATAATCGATACATGTCTACATCAATGTTATCTTGAATACCCATAATTTTCATGTAAATCTCTCTACAAGTTAACTAAGTCTTGTGTTAAATAGCTTCTTACTTTATTAACAAAATACTGGCTTTCGTCAAATACTAAAATGAAAAAATATTACAATAGTCTACAAAATAATAGAGTTACTTTTGCTTTGTTAGGCATCAATTTGATGCTAAAGATGAATCTGAAGTTATATTATTATGTCCTATATTACACAATTTTAATCCTATTATTAAAACAAATCATGAATTTTTAAAGAAAAGGTTATAGCTACCCCATCCAACAATGATTAGTTTGCCACAAGAATTTCCTTTTTAGTTTAATGGCTAAATAGAAGCCTTGATGTTATCTGGTGTCAATCAACATCTCCAGTTATCTTGTGTCGATCGACATCTCCCGTTATCTGGTGTCGATCGACATCTCCCGTAAGAGAGCAAGACCAGTTTGGTTCCTCCTTGTCACCAGTACCACAGATCTATTACAGTAATATTCATTTTGTCGATAATGTGGACGAAAAAAATGTTAAATATGCAAAGATAGATATATCGGTGCATATATGTAACCAGATAAAGAGAAAGGTGGATTGATTGATGGATACATACGTACGTACGTACGTACGTACGTACATACATACATACATACATACATACATTATCAACACCGCCATCGATTTTTTTCCACCACTGAATGAATTTCTACATGCAAATAGTACAATAAATTAATTTCTTATCTTTTTTTAACAAGTAAGTGTTCATGCTTGAATTTTAGTGTCAGTAGTGTTTTAATGGGCGGTTTAGATTTGGTAACTGAGATGGGTAGATTCCTTCTATATTCTATTCCTTCCCCCCCCCCCTTATGAACGAGAAAGTCGTTACTATACTATATTTGCCACAGTCAGGCCAATATTATTAACTGGAACTTTACTGCTTCAGAAATAAGTCTAATGATCACAAATACTCTGTGCAAGATATTATGCTGATTTTATTTTCACTGCGCAGAGTTAGTCAGAGAATATTTGGTATCATATGTAGAAAGAACTAGTGTGAGTGTATTTTATTATTAAACAATTACTGCCGTGCATACAAATGACCAAGAATTCAGAGATCTGTGATTATAGTATTGTGAAAGCATTTATGGATATATCCAATTGTGGCGTCATTATACCAGTTCTGTGGAGTGTGCGTAATGAACAGAACATTTTGCATCCCTTTTTCGCTTATTGCACCATACAGATTTGTCAAAGAGGCCCAAAAGATGTTGCATGACTTTTTAAAACATATTCGGGGGATTCTAATAATTAATCAGCTCAGGGATTATCTTGGAGTAGCAACGATATAGACTTGGTAAATATCATGAGAAAAAGAAAAAGACAAAAAAAAAACAACATTATATGAAATTTTGCCAGGAACAATGAAGTCGATGACAAGACCACTTAGTACAGATAACGAAATGAATATTGTAATGATGATGATGATATCATTGAAACCAGAAGCGAATATATTAGCCTGAGTAGTGAAGATCACCAAGGATATATCAATTAGAGAGATGATATTAGTATTGATATCACGATGGTATACATAGTTACCGACTGTGAAAAGAATTAGAAAATATATACAACTAGCTAGACGCAAAACTGCTGGCTCCATGTGATAAATTTACCAATGATAATATGTTTTATAAAAGAATGTACAACATAGATTATGTATAAATGGTACAAAACGTTTTGATATTATTAGATATAAATATGTAAATTCAAATATAGTAGTTGTATACAAGTTTTCCCTGGAGAATTATGGGTACTAAATCCTGATCCCATCTTGGAGGGATTTATATCTGAGTTGAAACCATACCTATTTAGCTCGTATGAGATTAATCTGTTTATTTACTAGAGCTTGATAGCCTGATGTAAAATTGCAAATCACCTTCTTAAGTGGGAAAAATGGTTATAAAGATTCAGACTATCGTCTTGATTATGAAAATTATATTTTTATACCACAGTATTGTACAACAACTTTATTCTTCAGCAGATGACATGACAACACAAAAATTAAAAAGATCCAAGTTGAAAAAAGTGAAAGATTTTTCTGTCAATGTATTCTCTGCGCAGGCAAAGCCCAAACCTCATAAGCACGGTGACATCTCCAAACTCAGTTCGTGTGTTAATCATTGGTCCGATTGGATCATGAAAAACGCAACTGTTGTTGAATCTGATTAAGAGACGGTTAACTTGCGATTGCCCGTATGTGACTGCGTAGACGACCAATATGTTCTCAAAGGAATTCAGTCATCATTGAGAAACAAATCATGCACCGTTCAAATAGACTAAGCTCCTACTACTGACGACATTGATACAAGCGCGAATGATCTTGTTGTATACGACGATGTGATGCTTGAAAACCAAATTAATCCCTCGAGAATATTTTCCAGTCGTCAACACAAAATAGCACAGACGTGATGTATGTCACACAACCACGCAGGACTGATTAAAGTATTTCAAGACAACTATAGCATGTTGATCATATTTCATGGTATTCACACGCATGGTCTCGCAAACATTCATTGGTCTTTGTGTGCCACAGACGTTTCGGGAAATGAGTTTTGGAGTATGTTTGCGGAGGTTACCCATGAACCGTATAGTTTCTTCACTATTGACTTAACCCAGTGGTCCCGAACCTTTTTGGCCGCGACCCTAAAATAAAGCTTTTCTGACTTTCACGATCTCGTTTCCACATTTTGATGAGTTTTGCCACTCTAATAAAATTTCGGCAACCCTCCGCGACCATGATTTGGGTCGCGATCTGAGGTTGGGAACCACAGACTTAACCAGAACTTCCGGAAAATATCAGGCCAGTTTCAATAAACCAATTTAGCAGCCACGATAAATACATAAAGTGTTAAAAAAAACTCGCCAATGATGTCACAATAAAGTACGAAAAAGGAAAGCCGAAAAGCTGCTTGCGAATGCCAGGAACTGATTCCTATTGTCATAGCCAGCCGCAAAAGCGTCGAAGATATGTTACAGTCGAGACAGGCTGTACGGGAAGATATCACAGAAGACTTTGAACAAACATATGCACAACTGATTATACCAATTGCTGAAACCATGGAACGTGTTGATGATATTTATAAAAGCCATAAAACCCATGGAACAACGAGTAGCGCTGACAGGAAAAGAAGAAAAACCGCACACAGTTCGTAAGATAACAAATTCGTCAAAGAGAATAAGCGAACCACGAGGGCAAATGCGGATACTATAGGACACTTGTCAGAGGCGATTGCAGAAATCAAAGAAAAGATCGAAGAAGTTGTAAAGATCACAGAAACAAATCCATAAAATACTTTCAATATCAACACCATTCACGTTTGGTTTAACGGAACAAACATGCACTCAACATTTAATTACTTCGTTCGCCAGTGTATCCATAAAAAACCTACGTATCTTGATATTGATATACCCAAGAACTGGGATAAAGTAGTAACCAAATAACCAACGGTGAATATAAATGATGTATGGACCAAGTGGGTATACAGGGAACTAACTAGAGATGGACGTGCTTCTAGCCGGTTACATGATGTTTATTAGGAAATACTTGCTCTCGCTCAGTCGGGAAACACTGCTCGATCCTATGAAGATCGTAAATATTTATAAATCTAGTAGAATCGAAAAGACAATATCGTCGGTCGCGATGACAGACAGAACAAGTCAAACATGAAGTCCAAAAATTTACGATTAAAGAAAAAATTCCATATTAATAGAACCAATACACGGGAATAAATACATGCAGCCATACAAGAATGGAACAGGCCAAATTTCTAAGCGAATACAAAGTTGACAGAGCTACAACCTGCACTCGAATTTCGCATCCGAATGTATAACAGGACAACTAAAAAGTTGGAAAAGCAACATCCAAAGGAACGAACAGGTCTTGGTGGACTGAGTGACCCCAACGACCTTACGGATCGGTTGAAAACAATTGTTGGATCGATTCGCAATTAATGATGCTGATCAAAGTTAGATACTGTTTGGGTTTTCACCAACTGTGCAACCAGGTGACTTGATGTTGATTACCCCTGCATAGCCAGCGTATCTTTCATTTTATAATGATCGGTTGGCACATATTTGCTTTACTCTTGTGGACCATAGTAGATAACCGAGCGGTGGCCTTAACAATACAGCGGTACATTACCGATCGACCTGATATTTAAATATAATGATACTTGTACATGGATCTGTGATACCAGTACGTGTTGTTAACGCGAGGAAATCCGTTTACATGACATATTACAGAACTAGCCTTGGTGATGTTGTCCATGGACTATTTACAGGCGCATCAAATGTCCTTGCGGCTTATATTCGCGTGCTGTACCAACCGCTATAAACGTTACGATGCGAGTCGATGATACTATCAAAAACGTTGCTGCAGATCGATTAAAGAATCCGGGATTGCACCGATTCAAGATCAACTACGAGCAGACACTCGAGCACCATCAAAACCGATTACACTTCCATAGACAGCGACAATGCCATCCCAGGTAAGTAAAATTATCAATGAAGTCGCTCAGCAACGTCTGTCCAATTTAGTGATTTCAAATCTGGCAACGGGGAGCGTTTTACAGTTGTGGACGGCAAAATCATCAAGCAAAAAGGTATTATACCAAAACGAATAATGTATAAGTGGAAACTAAAGTTTCACCACGGCACAGTTCATAGAGACATGCAATCCCGTGTTTGACACTGAAAAGCCTGTGTTGGTAGATTGAAACAAAATAGATTTTCAGCATTATTCGTACCTGCCCAGGCTACCTAATAAATCAAAACAAGAATTACAAGTGCAGGACACGTCCGGGTTTTTTCTTCCATGTGAGGCATATTTGGAAATTAAGGGAAAACTCAAGACGAAGCCCTCGGCGACAATTATCCTATCAATACCACAGTTGGATCTATTGTTACGACCCTGTAGTTAAATTACATATGTGTTAAAATTTAAATTCTTCTAATTCTTTGTTTCATTTTTTATTTTATTTTTATATCACTAAATGTTATTATTATTATGGTGATGATTATGTTAGCAAGGTCTAATAGTTTGTTAGAAACATCATATTTATTTAAAACGTAAATGTGACTCGTGTAAGCACGATTTTTGCATGACGGTTTTTCGTATCAAGTAAACAGTGAGAAAGAGCTATGTAAATGATTGGCTGTGACCACGTTATTACTTGTTTACGCTTTTGTAATACCCAGAGTGATTTCGAAATCACACGTGTTCTCCGTGCGTGTGTACATGAAACGACGTATATGTTTCTTTTATATGCTTAGTTATCTGTAAGAAAGTCAGTCATAGTCGTAGTCAGTCATAGTTGAGAGTCACATCATAACATCTTGTAGAGTTTCTAATACCTTAAGGAAAAGGTATTCCAGTGCTGGAAAGAGTTGTTCGTTCGTACGTATGTAGAACAACATGTGTATTGTTAGTGGGGGTAGCTGTATTTTTATCTACTTTCTAAATTATTTTCCCTGGAGAACAACCCTACTGGCTTTGGACAAAGACATTTGTTGAAATTATTTCTAAATTGGAGCAGAACAATACAATTTGTGATTCACAGTGAAAATTCTGGACATTCTGTGTTAGCCCCAGTCTGACGTCATCATCCGCCATCTTGGAACGGAACTGAGATTCAGACTATATCAAATTAGAACTGTTTATTCATAGGACTTATGTGTTTTCACAAATTTAGAACAAATTTTTGGAATCTTCTTCGTAAATCGTAAGTCTTGTTTCATCTATTTACCTTTTCACCGTGTTTTCTAGGGAAATAAATTGTTTTTGTTAAAATTTACAAAGCTTGTTGTAGTCACTCTTTCTTTGTGTTACTTTGAACGAGCCGATACGTAACACTATTAACAATAGTATTATGGCGTTATTCAACAGCGCACATTATTCCATCGACGTAAGGAAATCGAAGCTATTCTTGACAAAGTTGACATTGCCATGACGTTCATTGGAATCGCCAGATACAGCGCTGATAACGCGAGATCCGCTGACCAAGATAAGATGTTTATCAAAGATACATCCTGTAATGCAGATTTTCAACCGTACACATATAGGGGACCTAAACCACGAAGCACCCATGCTGACGACTCAGATTCAGAACACGTAGTCATGGGCACTAATAATAATTTCAAAAGTTTATTTGCGCAGCATCAAGCACAACTTTGTGGAGACTCATTAAAGTTTTCGTGTGCGATTCCTCTCAGACATATATCTCGGTTTTACAGAGATGTTCACTGTTATTTTTGGAGCTAAACACATAGTCACATTATTTCGTAAGAACAACAACATCTATGCAATTTGACGCGATAGAGCTGTCGCTACGGTAAAAATTTTCAACATGGACATTATGAACGCCTGTACTAACAATAACGCTGACAGTACAAGACCATTTATGAAATCTGGAACTGCGTCAACACTGTCGAATCTCGTGCACACTACAGCGCACACCCGTAACTATTATTGTGAGACGACCGCTCCTGTGACCTAGTGGTAGAGCGTCCGCCTCGGATGCGGGAGGTTGCGGCCGAGTTATACCAAAGACATTTAAAAATGATACTAACAGATGCCCCATGTGATTGGGTGGGACATCATGCTACATGTCTGCCATAGTGCTAGACATCACTATAAACTGTCACACTGCAGACGTCATAGCGATATGACTGAAAATTTTTAAAGCTACGCTAAAAATCTAAATCACACACACACACACACACACACACACACAATACTGCGAGACTGTTTAATGATAAATGAGTACCTAGCCTGGCCTTACCGCACCAAAACATGTGATTGTGGTGTTTGAAAATGTAAATCGAGACAATGAACAAAACCGAAGCAAGATGATAATTGACGATTTAGAAGTGATTGACGTTTGTTTGTTTGTTTTTGTTTTTTTTTTTTTTTTTGTGGTTTTGCAGTTAAACGGTCATCGTTAACCATCTGAAGAAATTTTACTTAGATTCACAAAAAATCAAATCCCAATATAAGGTCGTATCTGGACCGACATCAAAATATAGACACGGTATTTCAAATTCTCCAGCACGACTTAACATTGTACCCGATTTATTAGTTTTCACTGAAATACTTATAGTTGCTTAGGCAGTCCGTGGTCAACATTTACTTTCATACACGTGCAAGTGCAGCTGACACCAGTGGTTACAGATATTATGCTGTGATCATGTCAGCCAAGACTGCTGTTGGAGGGCTTGGGTGGTCGAATGAGGGTTCTTGACGCGCTGTGGAAAATAGATAAAATTGTAAGATAGTACTTAGACCTTTTACGTTTTTTAATAATAATGTCCTATCATGAAGTAAGGTTTACCTTAAGAAAAACCAGCTTATGAAAAGAACAAAAAAAGTCAATTGAAATTGGCCCCGTATGGTTGGCTCAAACAGTGCTTAATCAGCTTAATGTGACCAAACGAAAGAACACATCAGGGTCATTAAAATTATCCAAGGCAAAAAAACAAAAAAAAACAAAAAAACAAAACAAAAACCCCGGTGTAATATTTTCATTCCTTGAAGCTATTTCAACGGCTTTGGCAACTGAGAGTGCCACGGCTACAAAAGCAACTGCATTATGGGCCATTAGAACTGCATCAGCAATGACTCTGAAAAAATAGCGGCTGGTAGGAAATTTGATTTTTGTTGACTCGTAAATGAATAAAAAAGGAAGAGGTATCGCAAAATACCAACAGGCAAATTCATTCGACCACACGGAACAACTCGCAGAAGGCCTCGCCACTAAACAAAGTTTGATTTACTTGTGATAATAATGTCAGTCAAGCATTTCTGAGATGTTTCTATAAGGGATGAACTTGCATCGATAATTTCTCGTACAAGGAAAACTAGGATCATCAACTTGGATTTGACTGGGTCGCATACATGATAACAACTCAACAGTTTACGGATTTGCATCACCACTTAGAGTTGTTGATTATTTAATCCGAGGCGGGCTGAGTCGTTTAACACTGTTTTCTTTGTATCTACACGGTTTACAAACTTGGTTGAACGGGCTAATCTGCGGTCATCTTGTTTTTGAGGCATGCATGCACCCGCGGGAAGCAAAGCTTCTTGAAGCCTAAACCCGCAAAGAATTATCGATTTTACATTAAAGTACGTTTAACAGTATACAAAATGTCTATTAATATTTACGGGCGCTACTCAACTATATGTAATGCTGATGTAGATCTGAACAGGTTTGCCACTAAAACGAATTTAGCTGACTTTACAGCCGGGTTGTTGCTGACTTTGACGCAAGCGAGCTTGTCATTTTTGCAAGATAAAATTGGGAAAGTTTAAACGTTTAACGTGGATATTCTCGATTCTGTTGTGAGACTAAAAGGCGCATTCGGACAAAATCTGGACGCAATCGATGAAAACGGGGAAATCATAGATTCTGGTACGTCTATGGTTTTATCAAAGACTAAGTGACTAGCAACCATAAATTGATGTATAAATATATAAAGATTATAAGGATTGGCACTGATACATTAAACCCTGAAATATTTCTTTTAAACTATGAAAAGCGGCATGGGTTTCAGCACAGTGGTGACTTTAGATCTGTTGGTGATAGGCCCGGATATTCTTTCTTTATTGGTTACGCGTTGACTGCCACATGGGGTTCTATTACTATTCAGCTAGTAGAATCAAGATAATCATTGAAGGCTCCCAATGCTGAAGCCGAAATATTAAACCAAAGAAATACTACATTTACTACTGACGACTCATTTAAAACGTATTTGGCTCCACTCTCGTTAAGATTAACAAGGACGAAATAATAGAAACTCATGGGATAAATGAGACTGTAGCGTTGTTAACTTCTTTGGTGTTTACGTTTAAGATTAGACTTTACTATTTTACATATATGTAATGGATTCTGAATGCGGTGATGCGGTTGCGGAATTTGGTGATGGATCAGCTGACCAGTGATGCAAACATTAATAGGGATTTTGTTTCATTTGTGGATGCATATCTGCTTGAAAAAGATATTATACACTGAAAAATAGTCTTACTAAGGACCAAATAGAAATCCTCAGTTTCGAAAACCCTTATGTTCCGTTACCAACTCAAAGCTATCTTGGCGTTATTGCAGTACCACGTGAAAAGTCCCGATCATTGACTGCACAACCAGGCATGAAATCACTCTCGTTTATACAACGAGGTAGTGGAATTCACCGCTGAATCCACCTCGGTTACGTTCCCCAACGAATATGTTTGACCAACATTGACTGAAGTGAGAAAAGAATTATCTCGAATGTTATTCAACAAGGACGCAATTGTTCGTGTAGCAGTTCTTCAAGTATTATTCAATGGTGCATTTAAATGATTTTACACAAACACAGTGCCAGGCCTTAAAGACAACATAATCGCCGGAAATTCAAATAGTCCCCAAGAAGATATTTTCTATGGCTGCGTCACAGTTGTATATTAAACGTTTAGACATCGAGAGAAGGGAGCAAAGGTGAGATTGCAGAAATTTTAACATGCTTCTTTATTCTAAATTCATTTTCACATGGCTAATTTGATAAACCGATATTTTCTACAGGAATTTAATAAACCTCAAATTAAAGTTTGTGACTTCTATAAACTCTGATAAAGTATGCTTGCTCATATGCATTGTGAGCAAAGATAAAATGTGTCTCACATCGAGAGTTAGTCTAGTATATAGCACAAACTCAAGTGTGCTTCACACATCGAGAGTTAATTTTCCCAATGGCATATGCTGTAGTGTTTTTGGAGATTTAGTCTTACATAGAGCACATACTGAAGTGTGCTTTCCATCGAGAGTTACAGTCTCACATATAGTACATACTGGTGTAATTCCCCTTGACACTTAGAGCTACTAGCACATGCTGTGTTTCACATCGAGTTACAGTCTTACCTATACTGGAGTAATTCTCATTCAAACTGAGAGTTATAGTCTAACATATAACACATAATGTAGCGTGTTTCACAGTGACAGTCTTACCTATGGCACATAATGTAGCGTGTTTCACAGTGACAGTCTTACCTATGGCACATAATGTAGTGTGCTTCACAGTTACAGTCTTACTATTGGCGCATAATGTAGTGTGATTCGAGAGTTACAGTCTGCTGTCATGTAGCGAATACTGGAGTAATTATCCCTCACACTTAGAGTTACAGTCTGACTTATAACACATGCTGTAGCGCGCTTCACATGGAGAGTTAGTCTTACATATAAATCATACTGAATTAATTCTCCTTCAGTGTAAATTTTATTTGTTTATACACTTGGATAAGCTGCAAAGAAAGAAATATTGCTTCTCATTATTTGTGTATGTTCTCATGCTGTAAATCATTGTTAGACCACTTATCTGTATATCCATAAATATATTGAAAGAAAATGTTATGTACATCTGAACAAAGAAAGAAATAGAATCTTACAACAATGCAGTTATAGTTTTTCATGAATTTCCCAGTGCATCGAAAATTTTCAGAAAATACTCCTCCCCCCTCCACAGCTTTCCAAGGCTTTTCTTAGTGATAACTATTTGCGGCCTTTTGGGAAGACTATCGACATAGATTTTCATTAACGAATCTTTACATTTGCATTTCTTTTAGCTTTCCTTTTAATCAATACTATATAGCCATTATTGTGCTGATGTGCTGCTAAACCCTACAACTGCAACTTACATATTATTTTGTTTTATAACTTAAGAATACATCATAATACAAACATTTATACATTGCGTCACCGGCGTTGTTTGTTTTTCTTTATAAGGAAAAATCTCTGCAATGATAGAAAATATAGATTGTTAATTCTTCCTCTAGGTGAATATAATTAGATAAGTGGTGATCTTTTTAAAAAGGTTTTGAAAAGATCTGCATAACTTCACATGTCATGCATGACAGCTCCAGTCTATCTTATTCAATGTTTGAGGTGTGATAAGTGTGAGATTTATTATTTTTGGATTTATCAGTCTTGATTTCCGTGTCGATATTTTCAGTGCTTCATAAATGATTCCCTTGCCAAAATAAAACGTTCTATTATTCAAGCTGGAAACATTTTTCCATTGATTTAGAAAAATCCATCTTATTTAACATAACGCATTACAGATGTTGCAATTATTTTACTTAGAACTTAGTATCCTTTAATATATTACTAAATTTTAAATTGAATGAAGACATCTATTCGCCATTACGAACAGCCCTATATAATTCATTTGATGACCCAGACCACTTCTGGTCTAGTTATTTTGTACATTTAAATATACGGGCCCTGATGTAGATCGACTCAATGAAATAAATCGTTTCATAAATCCGTTACCTAGGATAGTTTACCAGATGTTTGTACGTTGAGTTCGAAGATGATCATGACATCACAAACTGCTTTGGTTTCTGTGAGCACGTGAGTGGCTGATTAGGACAGTTTGTGCTCTGAACTGTCTGTGGCACACTTGACAGGAGATACCACTTGAGATTGCCTGATCAAAATAAGACGTGCTGCAGTTCTGAAATTTGCGCTGCTAGAGCGTCTGCACTGCCTCTGCCATTTTCCTCAGTTCAAAGTCTGTAACTCCAGTATGTATGAGACTGCCAGGTGGAGCGATCCATTTGATCCCAAGATTCAGGGTAAATGTTAAAGAGTTTCAAGGATGACTTGACAGAATATCTGAAGTTTTTCTTCTAACCTCCATGAGATCGTCTTTCCTCCTTCATCTCACCGTAGAAGGTCTTCTTTGGCAGTTGTTCTACTGACATCTTGTGTGACCTGCTGATCTAATCTGTGATTTCATCAGGCAAGTGTGGATGCTTGGAATACCTGGCCGTGTGAGAACCTCAGTGTTTTGGACCATGTTATGCCATCTTATCTTTATCAGTTTCCTCAGGCAACCCATGAAAAAGTGGGTAAGCTTCTTAGCATGGCAGGCGTGCACAGTTCGCATGTGTACATGCTATACTAGCAGATGTCTACAAAGCTGGAGGCTGGCAAACCTCCTTGCCGTCAACAGAATCCTAGCCTGAAGTCTGCTGAATCTTCTTTTGCATCACATTGATCAAGGGCTCCTCCCTGAGAGTCAACGTATCTTCAGGACAGGACAAGTTTGGTTGCCTGAGAAGTGTATCATAATGGTTCGGCAATTCAGTCATGGAATTGTTGCTCGTTTCGTAGACGATGGTGAATCATATGAACTATTCCCAACCACTAATGACGTTAAGCAAGGCTGTGTAATGGCCCCAACTCCCTACCGGATGATGTTTTCTAAAATGCTTACTGATGCCTTCTGTGATTACGATGAAGGAATTGACACCAGATACCAGACTGATAACAAATTCTTCAGTTTGAGAAGCCTACTGGTATAGACAAAGTTGGAGGAGGTGACTGTTCGTGATGTCCTATTTGCCGACGATAATCCCCTGATTGCCATATCTGAGCCTGGATCAAAGCTTGTGATAATTTCGGTCTCACACTAAGAGGTAGATGATGCACCAGCCTGCGCCAGGAAAGCCCTTAATAGAGCCTACAATCACAATAAATGAAACAAAAACCTTAAAACCTTGCAATCACTATTGGATTCACCTGAGTTATCAAGTGTAACATGGGAAACAAAAATTCCATGACTAGGTATGCATTGAACAAACTTTTCCCAGGCTATACCGCACAAACGCTTTATCTATTTTTAGCACTAATGTTCCCGTAGCTCAGACACCTAGAGAAATGGTCTGAATGGGATGTCTTGTAATCTCGACAATGGAACTAAAATAGCACAGTATTCCAACAGATCATACAACACATTCTTATACCGGTGAATAATAAGCATAATATTAATACTATTTTGAGATATGACCTTTAAAATAAGGAATATTGACGTTTCTCACCCACGTGACAGGTAAATCTACCTGTTTTCCTAACTTTACTTTTGTCTTGTTATCTCCTCTGTCGTCTCAGTCATGGTGTCCACGCGCTAGTAACTACTTTTAAAAAGAAAAAGAAAAACCTTGTTGTCTCCTGCTGTGCCTGACGGAGTTGTTATAAAATACAACAACAACAACAGGTATGTAGCAAAAAAAAAAAAATCACTCATAAAGCAAACTTAAGGTACCTCCAACTTTGATAACACCATACAAACATTTTGACACACACACACACACACACACACACACACAAGTGGAGCTATTTGATAGAGCTTCAGACACAAAGGCAATACACATCACTAACACACAAATCCAAACTCTCTCAAGTGCTACTCATAGCCGGCCTAAACGAGAAATGCGTTATGTCAAACTGATTTGTTCTAACTTTGTCAAGCACCCACAATCCGCCCAAGTAGATTCAAACATGACAAGGTGATTACAAATGAAAACTCCCGCGCTTACCAATCTGAGAGGTTCATTCATCAGTCCACATGCGATTCCACAAAAACATTTCAATGTAGCGTACCATTGCACTAGTGATAACAACACTTGCCATATTTCCAGGAAAGAAAATATACATTTCCAAGAAAGTCATGATATAGAAATTTCCTGATGTCGCTACACACATCGTTAGAACTGTGCTCAGTAGGCATCTTGTACTGCAGGGTTTCGCACCGTTGCCTACCATAGAATGTTCTCAAAAATTAGAACTGATGAAAGTTAAATTTTAACCGTATAAAAGATATTAATTATTTATTGTTAATTTTATATAACATCATTTGATTAAATGTGATAATACAGTAATAATATAAAATGTTTTTATTTTTTTATTTTCCCATGCTTAGAACTTGTGTGCTTATGGTCGACAGGTCACTCCACTGCCCTTATCAACATATTCGTCTTAACGCGCAGTATCTGGAAAAACAATTGCACGTGGCTCGAGACGTTCGTTGTGCAATACTTTCAGCACATAACAATTATATTTTTTTCTTGATATTTTTCTCCTTTTATAAGAGTGGCATATATAGCTAGATTCTACTTAGATAATTTTTCAAATTTTCATAAAAGAATACAAACGTGATGACCTTTCTATAGAGTGAGAAGCCTTAATAGTACCTGATGAATGCTGTGCTTTGAATCTGCTAACTAAATTGCAAGGATGCAGGGTTATTTTGAAATTTAGTTGGAAAAAGAATGGGTGAGGAAAATAATATATATCGGTGTTTGTATCAAGATAAGGAAATCGCTGTCTTGGAGTTATGATGTGTCTCCCACTCGGCATAGCCTTATTGGGAGACAAATACTATAACCTCTTGACAGGGATTTCCTTGTCTCGGTCCAAACCCCAACATAGATTCTATTATTATCGAACCACCCCGGTGGCCTGGTGGTTAGAGCCTCCGCCTCAAATGCGGGAGGTCGTGGGTTCGAACCCCGGCCATGTCAAACCAAAGACTTATACAAATGGTACTAAAAGCTGCCTCGCCTGGCGCTCAGCATTGAGAGGTTAGTGTTAGGACTGGTCGGCCTGGTGTCAGGATAATGTGACTGGGTGGGACATTATTGCTACACGTCTCCGGCATGATGCCCCAGTGCTAGACATCACTATCAACTGCCACACTGCAGATATCGTAGCGATACGACTGAAAAATTGTTAAAGCTACGTTAAAAATCTGACACACACACACACACACACACACACTATTTCATCAGCTTTCTTTGCCATAGACAACATACCCAACTAAGTGAACCAGTGCAGAGGAACTTTATAGGATTTTAGCATCCTACCGCAAACTGTACATCAAACAAATACAGATAAATGGTCCCGTCAGACAATAGAACTTCACTAGTGTTTATATCTCTCTTTATGTAGTTGAAAAGGCTAGTTTTCATATATCTCTTTATGTAGTTGAAAAGACTTTTGTTCAGATCTCTCTTTACGTAGTTGAAAAAATACTAGTGTTCATATCTCTCTAATGCAGTTGAAAAGACTATTGTTCATATCTCTCTTCATGTCGTTGAGAAAGACTAGTGTTCACATCTCTCTTTATGTCTTTGAAAAGACTAGTGTTCATATCTATTCATGTCGTTGAAAAGATGACTGAATAGACAATTAGAAGTGCATATTTCATGCAATGTTTTAAAATACTCGTGCGACATTTTCTAGCATCGTACAAAAGGGGTCCTGAGCGATCTTTGTTTGGACTTAGTATGATCTGTGTTTGGACTTACGTCAGTATGATCAGTGTTTGGACTTACGTCAGTATGATCAGAGTTTGGACTTACGTCAGTATGATCAGTGTTTGGACTTACGTCAGTACGATCAGTGTTTGGTGCTACCTTGATATGTCGCATGAATAGGACCCTGGTTTCAATAAAAACCTTGTTATATCTTCTGATTTTAATTACTTTAGAGATTTCTTTTTTCTCAACAGTTTTGAGATTTCACTCAAATACTGTTTCACAAAAACCCAATGCGAACATTGTCGTCAAATATCTGAGGTCAGGACTATACTCCATTAATGGAGACGCTCAAATATTGCATATGAACGACGTTATCGTCGACGCCATGAAATAAATCGTTTAGAAAAGAGACCTTTTAGAGACAGGTGTAGGAGTGACCTCGATGACGCTATGTTGTTTGCTTGCTTTAGATTTACCACACTTACCGTTTTATTCATTGTAAATACTGTTACTAAAACACTCGACATTGTTTTTACGAAGATGAGTATGGAGTTGCCATCTTTCCACAAGGCGACGTGGCCTTACACCTTTGTTTTTTCACCATTCTGGGATTCCTGAGGCGTCAGTGTTGTCAGTGTAAGCCAATGCATATTTGAAGTGGCACTAGTCTTGGTGAGACAGGCTAAAAGTATTATACAATTTCCCCGACGAGTGACAGGTAGAGTTTTTATTGCAAAGTCTGCAAAATGCTTTCGGGAGGAGGTGTGATGGAACATTTTTGTTGACAGTGATCAAATAAAGACAACGCCAAACAAGAACTAAGCAAGAAACCTAACTTCCTAAAAAGAAAAGTTAAGTTATCAAGTAACAGGCAAAACATTTGTGCAGCATGATTAATATGTAGGAAAAAGGTAATCGGTTTCTTGCATGGAAGCGTGCTGCTACAATCAACTAGGATAGATAAGAAGTCACAGTTTTCAGTTATTTAATTAAAAAGTCTCAGACGAATTCTGGTAATCATTCAGCTCCCTGGTTACCTGTAATAACCTCAGCTGAATTTGTTCTTCACAGTGAAGCATGAAACACACATTCCGCTAATTGTATGCTTATGTTGGAATTGCATATCTTATTTGTTACGTGTCGGCTCTTTCAAAGTAACACAAAGAAAGAGTGAAGACAACAAGCTTTGTAAATTTTAACAAAAATAATTTATTTCTCTAGAAAACACAGTGAAAAGGTAAATAGGTGAAACAAGACTTACGATTTACGAAGAAGATTCCAAAAATTGTCCTAAAATTGTGAAAACACATAAGTCCTGTGAACAAACAGTTCTAATTTGATATAGTCTGAATCTCAGTTCCGTTCCAAGATGGCGGATGATGACGTCAGACGAAGGTTAACACAAAATGTCCAGAATTTTCACTGTGAAGCACAATTTGAATTGTTCTGCTCCAATTTAGAAATAGTTTCAACAAATGTTTTTGTCCAAAGCCAGTAGGGTTGTTCTCCAGGGAAAATAATTATTTAGAAAGTAGATGAAGTACAGCTACCACCACTGACAACACACATGTTGTTCCTAATACATACGAATGAACACAGAAATACCTTTTCCTTAAGGTGTTAGAAACTCTACAAGATGTTATGATGTGACTCTCAACTATGACTGACTACGACTATGACTACGACTGACTAAACATTTCTTACAGGTAACTGAGCATTTAAAACAAGCTAATGCGTCATTACATGTACACACGCATGAAAGACACGTGTGATTTCGAAATCACTACAATGCGTAAACAAGTATTATTTTGAAATAACGTGGTCACAGCCAATCATTTACATAGCTCTTTCTCACTGTTTACTTGATACGAAACACCGTCATGCAAAAATCGTGCTTACACGAGTCACATTTACGTTTTAAATAAATATGATGTTTCTAACAAACTATTAGACCTTGCTAACATAATCATCACCATAATAATAATAATAATAATAATAATAATAATAATAATAATAACATTTAGTGGTATAAAAATAAAATAAAAATGAAACAAATTAGAAGAATTTAAATTTTAACACCTATGTAATTTGACTACAGGGTCGTAACATATTTAAGTCAAAAATTGCATGCAATAAAGAAAATGTTGTTCTTTGCGTGTTGTTTAGTTTTGTCTTTTTATCATCTTTAACAGTTTTTTTTTTTGTAAATTAAATTTGGAATGGAATCCTGCATCATACTTAATTATTGATTTTTTTAATCTGTAAAAATTGAGCATCTATTTGTAATTGGTGTCAAGTTCACAAACATTGGTTTTCTTTATCTATTCTCAGATGGTCTGGCAACAACATCGTGGTTGGTTGGCACAGCTTTCATTGGTCTGGCAACAACATCGTGGTTGGTTGGCACAGCTTTCATTTTAGCTCCAGTAGGCACATGCCATTGCCATGGAACACTTTGACAATGAAATTTCTTGTACCATTGCCATGGAACACTTTGACAATGAAATTTCTTGTACTATAATTAGACTGAAAAGTATTTTTATATGCTTTCACTGTTGCAAGGATCACTTTTATAACCCAGGAGCATATCGTAATGAAACATGGGAAGAAATCGTCTCTTATATGTACTGTTGACTACGACATTTTCAAGAAAAGTTTCAAAGTGACATTCAGTTTGCTTTCACTGAAGTTGAGGCAACAATAAGGGCAACTGCATCCAGATTTTATTATTTTTGACCAATACTTTTGAGTCTATGCGAGACTCGACTTTCCTAGAATTTGATACCCCCGCAGATTTTATAGCTGGACGGGGAAACAACATGAACAGTGACAACGACAGCCACATAATGATAGCGGCATAGTTAGTTTTGAGCTGAGAGTCTTAGCAATACCAAAAACAATGTTCATCATGATTTTATGTTTGCATATTTACATAATCGGCTTCTCTCACTGGAGATAATTTGGCCATTTATGTAAAGACACTTGATCAGATCTTCTATTTATATTGTATTGCAAATGGTACTGTTATCAAATTATGGAGAGATGTTATGGAATCTTTCAAAAATGGAAAAAAAAAAACAATGCCGTAACATCTCAATGTTTTGACCGCTCCGGTGGCCTAGTGATTAGAGCGTCCGCCTCGGATGCGGGAGGTCGTGGGTTCGATCCCCGGCCGAGTCATATCAAAGACTTATACAAATGGTACTAACAGCTGCCTCGCTTGGCGCTCAGCATTAAGAGGTTAGTGTTATGGACTGGTCTGCCTGGTGTCAGGATAATGTGACTGGGTGGGACATCATGCTACATGTCTGCGGCATGATGCCCCAGCGCTAAACATCATTATAAACTGCCACACTGCAGACATCATAGCGATATGACTGAAATTTTTTTAAAGCTACGTTAAAAGATCCAAATCACACAAATCACACACTCAATGTTTTGATAACAAGTACCTTGGGTGAAACAGATGTTATATTTGAACCTCTATAGATTTTATATAAAATACTAGTGACTGCTCAAAACACTTTTCTTCGTGGGAGTTAGAGGCTGTATTTCTTATTGTAGGAGAATATACGAGTATATTATCCAATAGTTTTGGAAATAGAGGTTTGTGTTACACATATTATCAATTTTATCTGAAGGTAAATATATGGAGTTTCTCTATGTATCCATTGTAATGTAGTTCGTGAACTAAGATATGTTAAATCGATTAACCGTAAAACCTGGTCAAAGAAGACTAGAAACTCTAAGTACTCGTTAAGGTTCACTTAAGCCCCACCCATCCACCAAGGGAGCGGACTGAAGACACAATCTATAAATTAATTCAGATTCGAAAAGAGCATCCTCTTTTTAAACATATAGAAAGATGAAATTATTAGAATAAAAAGTGAAATGAGCCCAATACAACTATCTTATCCAAACGAAAGGATGCCACACAAACTCAGACCATCAGAATTTGATATGAAATTGAGATATGTTATGAACGGATTTAATATGGAAAGTAGTAGGTATTATGGTAAAACCATAGATATTGTATTTTTAATGTGGAAAGTAGTAGGTATTATGGTAAAACCATAGATATTGTATTTTTAATAAGGAAAGTAGTAGGTATTATGGTAAAACCATAGATATTGTATTTTTTCATGCGTCTAATTTTAAAGCAGCTCTTGTCATTCTTTTCTATTCCATCGAATTTAGAAACTGAAATATCCTTCACCTTTACGTGGTACGCAAGGGATTGATTTCATACCGATGCATGCAAAATCGTTAATCTTTAATTGTAACCGGGATTATACGTCTTCCAGGAGATTGAAATTAAACTGATAAGCTGTAGACAGAAGCTAATATGTTTTGCTGAACATCCTGATACACAGTAAAGGCAAGGTTTCCGTTAATAGATTACAGATGCTACGTATAATCAACTTCAGTGTGCTGATCATTAACGTGAAGTATTGTATGCCATAACTTGTGTGCACAGAGATATGAAACGTTGCAATAAGGTGTACGCAATACGCATGAGGGGGATTTCTATCAGTGTATGAGATGCATTGCAACGTTCTAAGGAGACTAATCATGTTCACAAAATGCAAAGGACAGAAGCAGAAACTCAGCAGCTAAGAATTACACGAAGACTTTCAGAGCCTCAATTTCAAGTTTATTTCAAAATCAGCTAGTACACAGAACTAAAACTGAAGAAATAATTATTGGGGTGGGGGATAATACCTTTTAGGAGTTTAGCAATGTCCTCCATTCTAAAGCAACACAGCCTTTTGGTTTTAATAAAGACAATCCAAATCATCACTCTTGTATTGCAAACCTAACCCTAACCCAATCCAAATAATAACTCTTGTATTGCAAGATAAAAATCTATATTATACACAAACAATAAATACAGCAGAATCACGGTCGCATTTTCAGCAATGAAACTCATTTAATTTCATATTTGACAATGCTTGGTCACAATTTGCAGCCTTCACATGAACATGTGTTTGAAGACCCTGGCGTCATAGATTCAACGACTACTTATCGTTTGGTGTATTGTCATTGTCAACGTGAATAAAACAAACAGACAAACAAACAGCGGCTCTAAATGTTCTACTCTGGATATATATATATATATATATATATATATATATATATATATATATATATATATATATATATCGCTTCCATTGTGGTCCATAATATTGTGGCTTGTAGTTTATAACATGAAACCTGGTATTGGATAACTGTGGCATGATTTATATTGGATGTACACCTTCCAAAATAATTTTAGGGTTTTTCTCATTACAAACTGGAAATTTAACTTTTTAAGTGACCAGGTCACAAAATGACATTAGACTGAGACATCAAAATAGGACCTTTTTTCTTTTTTGCACCAGACACGTTCACGTAATAACGTCTTGCATGAAATTATTGGTTTTTATGTAAAGTAAAAACCCCAAAGCTTGCGCATCTGGCCTTATTTTAATTTTAGCGCCCATTTTAAGGTGAGTAAAGGCACGACGAAATGTTTAAATTGCACTTTATGCTCTTATTTGGCCAAAGACTCGCCCAGCAAGTATATTTGTAGAACTAGCAACAATTTTACAATTTTGTTAAAGATATTTTTCAACCTTTAGCTGATGCGCATTGCCTGAAATTGAGTTTTGAATTTGTGGGGCAGGCATCTAATTCAGACTGGAAGATGCATTGCCTGAAATTGAGTTTTGAATTGGTGGGGCAGGCATCTAATTCAGACTGGAAGATGCATTGCCTGAAATTGAGTTTTGAATTTGTGAGGCAGGCATCTAATTCAGACGGAAGATGCATTGCCTGAAATTGAGTTTTGAATTTGTGAGGCAGGCATCTAATTCAGACCGGAAGATGCATTGCCTGAAATTGAGTTTTGAATTTGTGAGGCAGGCATCTAATTCAGATCGGAAGATGCATTGCCTGAAATTGAGTTTTGAATTTGTGAGGCAGGCATCTAATTCAGACTGGAAGATGCATTGCCTGAAATTGAGTTTTGAATTTGTGGGACAGGCATCTATTTCAGACCGGAAGATGCATTGCCTGAAATTGAGTTTTGAATTTGTGGGACAGGCATCTAATTCGGACCGGAAGATGCATTGCCTGAAATTGAGTTTTGAATTTGTGGGGCAGGCATCTAATTCAGACCGGAAGAGTCATTGCTTTATATTGAGTTTTGAATTGGTGGGGCAGGCAGCTAATTCAGACAAGAAGATGACTTGCTTGAAATTGAGTTTTGAATTTGTGGGGCAGGCATCTAATTCAGACCGGAAGATGCATTGCCTGAAATTGAGTTTTGAATTTGTGAGGCAGGTATCTAATTCAGACCGGAAGATGCATTGCCTGAAATTGAGTTTTGAATTTGTGAGGCAAGTATTTAATTCAGACTGGAAGATGCATTGCCTGAAATTGAGTTTTGAGTTTGTGAGGCAGGTATCTAATTCAGACCGGAAGATGCATTTCTTGAAATTGAGTTTTGAATTTGTGGGGCAGGCATCTAATTCAGACCGGAAGATGACTTGCTTGAAATTGAGTTTTGAATTTGTGAGGCAGGCATCTAATTTAGACCGGAAGATGCATTGCCTGAAATTGAGTTTTGAATTTGTGAGGCAAGTATCTAATTCAGACTGGAAGATGCATTGCCTGAAATTGAGTTTTGAATTTGTGAGGCAGGTATCTAATTCAGACCGGAAGATGCATTTCTTGAAATTGAGTTTTGAATTTGTGAGGCAGGCATCTAATTCAGACCGGAAGATGCATTTCTTGAAATTGAGTTTTGAATTTGTGAGGCAGGCATCTAATTCAGACCGGAAGACGACAAAAGTAGTACATTTAGTTAGTAACGTCATTCTAAACGTTCGAAAATATGTAAACTGCAAATGTATGTCAACCTTTTCACCAAAATCGGCACACCATATAACAAGTTCATAACTTGTCAAACAACGGGTTTGTAATTTCAATAAATCAAATCTCCATCTAAAGAACTATGAACTTAAGGATTATTCATTTTCCACTTGTTAGCTCCAACTTTTGGACTTATAAACACGGATTAACCCCTTCTTATTTTTCAGGAGTGTTGTTAAGTATTGTTTCAACTATTAATTTACTACTGAGTTGTTATGTACAAGAAGGATGTAATTAAAATAATGGATAGTAACACGAATTTGTCTTCTTTGATACGCCTAGATAATGTTTTTATTTCGGAGTAAATCAATTTAAGGTGAATTCTAATGCAAAATCGCGGACGATTTACTGACAAATTATTCTTGATAGGAAAAACACCAGGATACATTTTTACAAAGCCCTTTTAATCAATTTGAAGACATGATAGGGGTATCACACATTTGTTGAGTTTAAGATACTGTAAAAAAATGTTTCCAGTTTTGAGATGCTTGCAAATTCCCTTTTGTTGGCGAGAAAACTGCTGATCTCCAAATTCAGAGAACTTTGAATACACACTGTCGCACGATTTCACATTTTTAATCAGCTACTGGAGTACAATATTTGGGTTTATGAGGGAAACAAATATAAATATGTTATAATGAGACCCCCGGTATATAAAAAAGTTAATAATTCTCCTTAAAAACACGTATTTTAAAAAAAAAAACGAACTTGAACATAGCAACTTAATGGTTAAGGAGGAAAGTGAATAAATATCTGAGTCGTTTTCGCCGATAATATTTTAGTTTTCCAAGTCAGCGAGGCATCTTTCTTTTATGTAAAACAGGGGGACTGAGAGACTTTTATGAGTGCATTTGTTTCAGTGACTGACATTTTAAAGAGACGTTCGCATTTGTCACGCAATATGCCAAATAGAATGTAGATCAATCCACAATTATTATTGTTGTATTCAAGTGATGAGGGATCCACAGCTTCCCTATCCAAGTGAGCGAAACTGTGACATTATGACGTTGGTGGACAGATCCTGCATAAAGTGTACATGATAAGATTTAAAAGATAACTAGAGTACACACGCAGAAATCTATTTATAGCACTCATCTTAACAGGTGGTCAGCGAGCCTACCGACAAAATAAACAATTGATACATACCTTTCCTTTGTAAAGGTCGGTGAGAGCATGGGAATCTCACTTTTTAAGTGGAGCTTGGTCTATCAGGCAAGTCTAGCTAGTTGTGGAGCTTAAAATGATGTTCGTTTGTTAGCAAAGACAGAAATCTTCAAGTAAGATCATCTACGGATGTTTAAATAACTGCTTTCACACGTTTATTTACATCTTACGAGAGAGAGAGAGACTTTCATGTAAAATCTTTTTGTTTCAAGGGCGCCCGCAATTTTTTTGGGGTGGGGGTGGGGGGTGGGGGTGGGGGCACACGTGTATTGGTCAGTTATTAAGTTTTTTAAGTATGTAGGCCAAAACATGTTTAGAGGTGAAATCCAGAATCGGGGTGAAGTGCACCCCCCACCCCCACCTCTTGCCCTTATATGCAAGGCGCCCATGCGTTCGTTATTTGACCGCCCATATACAACATTCTGGATGATTGATATAATAGCGTTTAGGATTCTGGGGTGTCCAATGACGATTCTGAAAATAAAGTAGAATTCTATTATCAACTCTTGGATGGATTGAATCACGATGTATCGCGGGGTAGGGCGAGCGGCTGAGTGGTCTAAAGCGCTGACCGTTACGGATCATTGCCATCTCACCTGTGTCTGTGTGGGTTCGAATCTCGAGTTCGGCCAATGTGGGTATGTGAGAAAGCTTGCCAGTAGCTTCTCGTGGGTCGGTGGTTCTTTCCGGGGTTTTCCCGGGTTCATAATCAACCATTTATAAGTTGCGCGACAGAAGGTAGGCCAGTAAAACACCAGAAACCGAAAAGAACCCCGACTCAAACAGTCATTCATTACAAAGCAGGTTCGCAAGTGTCAAACCCTATATCAATAAACTTGTTGATATTATTTACTTTTTGTTCTATATTTCATTTGTTAGCATTGAATATGATTTCATGGTAGGAGCTGGTAAAAATAGGCATCAGTTGAACATTTAAATACGATGCACAGTCCTTTCACGCTTGATGCTTCGTGTCATGCAAATAATACACGCGATACACTCTTGAAATCGTTACAGTGTATTAACTGTACAGTTTAACAGTTAACTACCAAGTGAATCCTCTTGGCCAATCTTAGATAGGTTGCCATACTTGAGACTTAATCTGTAGCAATTCGGTATGAACTGTTTCTTTGATTTCAAAAATTGCTGAATAAAATGCTCGTAAAACTTTCTTTTATTTCCTATTATTGTCAACAGCAGTATTTAGACAGAAACTCTAGCTGGTTACGAAGATTAATCCACAAAGAAAGGGGACACCAAAACCATATTACGAATTGCATGGAGCGATCTTTTAACTGACCCATCTGAATACATCCTCGACCATAAATACAGATGTCATACGCATCGCTATCGAATTCCACCTAGGTTTTACATAATGATAGTACCATTACTTCTCATCGCAAAACATTAACTTGCCAAGTACGGCCAGGGAAAAAAGACAGAATTCTAGAGGCAAATGATGGATGTTGTTGATAAACATTACATGTCAGTCCAGCTGTATGGTATCTCACATTACAAGGTTAATATATAAGGCTCGAAGGCCTCCTCATTTAATTAACCCTTGTTGCTATAAAAGTAATACCTGACCAGGCATGTTCTTCTGCGAGGGAGGTGGGGGTTTATGTGTATTCAGTAAATATTTAAAATTCTTGCAGAATGTCTGTCTTCTATGATAAATTTATGTTACTGTTAAAAATGTGTTCCCTTGACAAAGAGTAATTCCATGAAAACATGTTTCGGACACTATTGTCCACAATACAGTTCGATTTTAACTTTGAAAATGAGAAACAGGGGGCTAATACACGATGCATTTTAAAACATAAATAATTTATTAAATATATTTTTGAACTTATTTTCAATGTACGACTTATTGTATACACGTATACGTACGTTTTGATAATCAAGAAGATAGGATTTCCGCATGTTATAGTATTGCATATTATAGTATTGCAGAATCTGATGAGAAAGTTTAGTTGCATAAATATGATACGTTGGATCAGAGATAGTCGGTGTCTTTGTGATTTAAATGCCTAGTAAACCGACCAAAGTATCATCCGCAGTTTTATTTTTAGTATGTTTTATTATGCCCTTCTTTCTGATATCTTATTGTTACATGACGGTTAGCTAAGCTGTAACTTCAATGTTTAGTGTTAAAAAGACACTAATTTATAAACGTAAGGGTTTAATTGACCCGAATTTAACAAACAACGAGATGGGTTTGACCGATATCGTGGGGAAATGAGTGCAACTGGACATGCAATATTCAGCCTACTACAAAAACTCTACAAATGACATCTTACAGCATCAAAAGCAGCTTGAGGGAATCATTGTAAAGCATGCATATAGTTTGCATGTATATAGTTTGCAAATTAAAAATCCCAAAATAATAAATAACAGTATCATGAATACATGTATATTGTGCACAACGCATAAAATAAATGATGGTAGATGGGTTATAAATGATGGTAGATGGGTTCTAATAAACAATGGGAGATTAAACATAATGGTCATGTTTAGCTTTGAATGGACTCGTGAGACTGAATTATAATACTTTGAAGAAAAAACACAAATAGGGTAAACAAATGCTAGTAAACAAGTCAGATTCTATGTGAAATATCAGTTGAAAGGATTGTGTGATAACAGCAAATATTTTTTTACACAAAGTGAAATTTGCACCAGGAGAAAATGGACATAACTTTATGATAGCTCACGACTTCATTTTTCCTTCAGGAAGTATGTACGCAAAGATCAAGAAGAAAATATGATTGTGATTAGTTTAATAAAACTGTTAAATGGAGATAAACGGTTTCGAAATTAGTCTGCGATTAATAACGACATCATTAGATAGGGAACATTCATAAAAAAAAAGTTCTTATAATCCGGACAATAAGATTTTCATGAAAAATATCAATGTGTTTGGTTTGAATTGTGTCGCCAGTACTATACTTGCGAGACAATTTAAACCGAACATATTGATGTTTTAAAATAAAATCTAGCAGACATTTGGACGCTTGCTAAAGATTGTTTTTTTATATATTCTCAGTGTACAAGGAGGTAAACGACCACATGACAACGCTGCCAATGGATGTTGAACTTAATTAAGGAAGTATCAAATCAATATTTGTGTACAAGAGCTACAAAGCTTGTAAATTAAATAGGATACGACAAGGATCAGGACAATCTGAGCGCACAAATTGTTTATATCCTTGATATTTTCCAATTAAGATATGATGGAAACATGTTTATCATCAATCTTTATTTCCTTTTTTTCAGAGATAAGGATGAAAAAATAATGCATTAGTTATATACAATTATTAGAGATGTGTATGACATGAGTCTATTAGAAACGCGGTTTCCCTTTGAGGAGTCTCAGATGAAAATACTATATTTATTACAAAGATAGCCAACTCCTCCGTAACCCTCTAATACTCCATTATTCTACACGTCATTATATAATACAATAAATTATGTTTTATATGTTATGTCATAAATAAAGTACAAGAAGACACGACTAGCATGATTTCTACGATCACCTGTCTTCCAAATCTTGGTAATTTTAAAATCTATCTTATTATCAAGAAAAGAATCTATGTATTACAGATGCAGAGAACACGGAAGCAGATATTGTAAAATTTCTTAGAATTTCAGGCTCATCTAAGCCGATGCCATTGGGAAATTTCCTACCCAGGAGATGCTGAATAAATTTCTCATCTGATATATTATGAAGGAATACACCAAGACGAATGTCAAAATTATTTGTAATATGTTTCAAAAATATTTCACAGTACTTTGACAGCAAATAAATGCAAGGATTATTACATCTGTGTGAGAATAACTGCAATGTTTGCAAACTTGTATGGTATGAAATAAAACAGTGATTAGAGCGTTTGCAAGGGATTTAATTAATTGTAATTCTCTTGTAGTTTTTGAGTTTGCCATAACAAAGAGGGTTTAACAGAAATATGAACATTTTTTTAAAAAAATCTTTTGTTGGACAAGTCAGTATGGCACAAGTTTGTAAAGAGCTCGTTTTCATACTTATGAGTAGCACGTTTTATAATTTGTTTCCATTGTATTTTTTTCTGGAAATATTTTGTATCTAACAAAACATTGAATAAATTCGTAAATATTATGATCGTGCAAAATATGAGAAACACAACCGTTCTGTTCAGTAACGTCTTTTCTAGAAAATATAGCTATAATCTGAGTAAAATATATTATTGTGAATGTTACATTTTCGGAAAGATGGCATAATTTGCCAAGCAAGTTTAGTTTTCTTTGATGACTTTCCAATACAATTCTCTTTATCTCCAGTAAACATTTGCTCATTCATGACTGTGTAGTTGAAGAAATCCTTGCAGAACTGATGCAATTATGCTGAAAGACATTGAGCATTTCTAGGTCTTCATGTCTGATATTCGACTAAGCATCACAACTATAAAGGGATGATGGTATCTCATTTATACAAGCTGAAGTAGGTAAGAGGATTGACTCTAACTTCATTTGTACCAATCCCTAAATGATAATACAATGATTTTCTGCCTTTAGCGCAAGCCCTGTCTGCATTTGTCAAACATTTCATATTGGAGCTAGCAGGTACTCCAGCATGTTTGATTTAATTTAAAATAGGTATAGTATGACTGCTTATTTTTCACTTAAACTTCTGCCACGTTGTTTGTCTATTCTAAAAACTAATACACAGCTTTTACTACCGTTGATGATGAAATTCCATTTTAGGGTTGTATCAGTTGCATATATCAAGCATCTTTAGTAAATTGATTGGGTATTTGCAAGCAGGGTGGTGTAATTGGCTAGCGCTAGATTTCCAGATAAAGTGGACCCATCAAGTAGCCCTAATTTTGACTCATTTAATTCTTGTAAAAGGTTGTTAATGTAACCATGGTATAAGAATGTTGATAAAATACCTCCTTGCCGAATGCCCAGTTTTATTGGAAAAGGTTCGGATTTTGATTCATTCATCGGGGCATTCCTTATATATCTGAGTACGATTCCTTTATTATATGTAAAATCTTTCCTTGAATGCTATGTTATCTGTGTTTTAGGACAAGTACGGCGTGATTCACAGTGTCAGCGACCTTTTGAATATCTAAGAAAGCAGCAAACAATCTTGCTCCTAGTTCTAAAGTGGACAAAATAGCTTCGTGTCATTTGAAGAATATTGTTATACTACTCCATCCCTTTTGAAACCACTGTCGTTCGGTATTAGGAAAGTTACATATAGTATTATTACACCATCTAGTACATCTATCGAAAACGCACTTTTCAAATGGTGTGTACAATACAGGCAACAAGGAATAACTCTGTATTTGAAAGGGTCACTTTTGGATTTCCCTCCACCTTTAAATATAAGCACAATTAACCGTACTTTCCAATCACAAGGAATGTAACACTGGTCCTTTAAAACGCATTGTGATTAGTTCTATGAGTTTTTTCCAATGTAATGTAAGTGTTCATTTTCAATATCATCATTGCCCGGGACTTTCCTACGTTTCAGTTGTTTTATAATAGAGACTATTTCTTGACAGCTAAATTTTATTTTAAGGATAGGTTCATCAGTAAGAACCCCTCCGTTTTGTTCATGATTTACAAGTATGTCTGTAGACCGAGTTTACAATTCTGAAAAATAGTCAGCAAATAGTCAAAATATCTAATCCGGAGCAGACGCTATCTTGCCGTCATACTTTAAATCAAAACAGCATTTAAAATGTTTGCCCAATTTACGTTGTCTATTTTACAACTTCCAAAAAAGCTTAATGTATAATTCTGCTGCTTATCTATATTTTTGAAGATAGCTTCTTCGTGATCCTGTATCGCAAAGTCTTGAGTATTTCTAAATTCCATTCTTGAAATCTTATATTGCTTGGAATTTCATGGGCAAGCCCTTGCGGCCTTCCATTTTCCATCCCTTTTTTCTGAAAGTAACGAGTTTTATTGTGAGCTTTCTTAACTTCAGGCGAACAATAGGGTTTTGTGTGAGGATTAAACTTTTTCCACGTTAAGACCTGAAAAGTTCATCCCCCATCACAGGAATCAATATATTATGAATGTTTTCTATTTGTTGGGGAGATTGGGCGATCGATTCACAATCTGTTTTTAATATTATATTTACTTCAAGTTGATAGGCTGCTAGTTTTGCAGCTCCACGTTTAGACCAGGACGGAGATGGAAATGTTGGAAATCGAAGATTGCAATACTTTGCAACCACAAAAGTTAGTGTGCTGCACACAACATGATGATCTAAGGCTATGCAGATAACGTGATTTTCAACCCTTCACAAGACCCAGTTGACAATTATATAGTCGAGAGTTGATCTGCATGGCTGGAACGAGTAACCCAGTCCTTTATTTAATTTTTAAAAAAAATATCAAATAGTTGTTTTCAACATACATCTGCTGATTCTACCACGTTTTTGATTCAATCTCGAAATATTTTTACCGAATTCGTTGTCGTAGAGTTCGTGATTTCCTCAATACATTTTCTGTTGGTCGTATTTTGCACGCAACTGGTTTCTTGTGGGTCAGCGCTGACATGCTACACCGTTTGGCCAAAATAAAGTTTTCATTTTCTGTTAATTTTGCTTCTTACGCGGAATATTTACTCCGACGATTAAGTTTCGTCAGTTCTTACTATGGAAAATACGTATGACAGTCTTATGAAGACCTCTTTCTTCCAAACGTGAAGTTATCCCCGATCTTACAGTTCTATTGTCTATATTTTAGAGGTAATACGTGTATGTTTTTCAGCTCGATACTCCTAAGAAGATTTCACCTGTATCATTATGCATTAGTACGTTTATATCGAGGTTTGGGATTGTTTCTCTTGTCGGCAACCAGTTCTTCTAGAATCAATTAGATCAATGTTGTTCGTAATATAGGAATTGTGATGCACTTGCTACTGTAATTATAATCATTGGATTGATTAAACTGTCCACCTCTAAACTTGGAGCATGATCTTGATGGGGTTCATATCTACTGCATTCGATGTTATGGTGAATCTATTCTTTCTGTGGGCAAGGGACGCTGTTGGTGTGATTGCCCTTAGTTGTTGATGCGATCTCGTCCAAGGACTACTCCTAAATATGCTCTTTGTGATGATACGATCTCGTCCGAGGACTACTCATAGCTGTGCTATTTATGATGTTACGATCTCGTCTGAGGATTGTTCATACAGTGCTCTTTGTGATGATACGATCTAGTCTGAGGACTACTCATAACCGTGCTCTTTGTGAGCTCGTAGACAAGCAGCTCACAATCATCCATGGAAAGCACAAAAGTACATTGACCTGTTTTGCTCAATTGTATAGGGTCATGTATATCAAATAAACATTAAATGTACGTTTTCATTAAATTCTTTTGTCATTTCATTTGCATGTGAATAGATCCTTGTCCTTGAGAAAAATGTTAGTCTACATTTCTCAACAAAAATTAAAAATCCTCCTATTTCGAATAAGTTGTATCACCCGCATGATCTAGGTGAGTTCAATTTTTAGACTTGTATTACATGTCGCTTATTAGTTACCTGCAAATTGCGAATTTATCCATTAAAAAGATCCCACCGATGACCAGCTTGGAAACACAACCGTTTTCTTGAATAAATTAGACACGGAATGATAGGGTTCAAGACAATCTAAGAGCTCTATCCTTCATGATATCCAGTAGAGATATGATGGAAACATATTCAGGCTATTATTCATACAAGCTGAAAAATTACCTTCTCTGCTTCAAGAAGAAAAACAAATGCAAAATGGGAAAGAAACTCTGTGATCCATTAGAATAAAATCAAAAGCGTAGAAAGTCTCTATCTACTTTGTTAATTGCTCAAAATCTGGGGTAGAATCTACACAGAAATATTCACCCTCACCAGTGATGGCTTAGATGATATTAATTAAAATGAATTTTCACGAAGCAGATATAACGGACAGGCTATCGATTTACAGATTGATCAAAGTCAAAATACGGCTCTTTCCAATCCTGACCTGCCAACTTGACGTGACAAATCTTGCCCCACTCAAACATGCAATCAGCAAAATGGCCTTTCGTGCCGACACTACACATTTTTTAAGCTATGAATTTATGACTGAGCAAGAAACAACATAGGTTAATCAACATATCAACCTAAACATCTGGCTAACTGAAAGTTCCACCTACAAATTAATTCCTATCGACAAGAAAGACAAGCACCATAATCTGCCGATTTATGGGAGTCAACATTTATTGATGAATCTGTCTGGCTCAGTCATCACTCAATATACTGTACTAGAATAACCTTGTGCGATCCTAGCATTCGACACAGTATGCTATGTACAACTTAACCAGAATGACTTGTCCGTTTTACCTACTAAATAGGCGTAATGGTGTGCATGACAGTTTTACCTACGAAATAGTATAATGGTGTGCATGACTTGTCCGTTTTACCTAAGAAATAGGTATACGTGTGTGCATTACTGTCCGTTTTATCTACGAAATAGGTATAATGGTATGCATGATCGTTTTACCTAAGAAATGGTATAATGGTGTGCATGGCTTGTCTGTTTTACCTAAGAAATAGGTTTAATGGTGTGCATGACTTGTCCGTTTTACCTAAGAAATAGGTATAATGGTGTGTATGACTTGTCCGTGTAATATAAGAAATAGGTATAATGGTGTGCATGACTTGTCCGTTTTACCTAAGAAAAGAAGTATAATGGTGCGTATGGCTTGTCTGTTTTACCTAACAAATAGGTATAACGGTGTGTATTACTTTTCCGTTTTATCTAAGAAATAGGTATAATGGTGTGTAAGACTTGTCCGTGTTGATGTGAATTGTTAGTGTCAATGTGAACAAGACAAATCCTCCAAATCATCCCCAATAAATCATGCTCTTGAACACATACGTTGTTTTTTTTCTTTCCAGTGGATCATGTCTTTATGAATATTCAAATGAAAGGTTAAAAAGACACATCATTGTAGTTTGGATATGCTATTAAACTGACTGACCTTGTAAAATACTCCGTGAAAAACTCCTGAAATATTTTACAATACTTCAGCACAAGACTGCAACTTTAATAATAATAATAATAATAATAATAATAATAATAATAATGAGGACTTTGTATAGCGCCCAGTCTTTAGAAGCTCTAAGCGCTTTACAACATTCACAACACTTAAAAAAAAAAAACATATATAATGATA